>CM035427.1:133107108-133252108 GCA_020310875.1 Ceratopteris richardii | reverse complement strand
AATTTTAAAGAAGTTAATTCAAAAATAAAAGATATCAAATGTTCATATATATTAAATATAAAAGTATCATAATTACCGTATAAGCGATCCAAGACGATAGATCACATCTCGTACTCCTTTCGTTGTACATTCATCGATAACCAAAGGTAAAATATGTTTCAAAAAGTTATGCCAATCATGGGTCTACCCAAGGAGCAAGTGTGTAAGTCGTTTCCTATCAATGTCTATCAAAAACTGGCCATAACTTTGTTTTTGAGTTTTGATCCTTCAAATGATTCCTTGATGTTATGGTATCTTTTAGTCCAAGAAGATGCTGCCATGATGAATAACCAATATTCTTGAATATATGCATAGGATCAAAAAGATGACATAATTTTAACTCTTTCCAATACTCCAAAGAATACCATATTGATATATTCTCTGCGGGTGCCAATTTTCCTTTACCTCTCTTCACATTCTCATTATCTTCATCATCACTGAAGATTTTTTATTCTGGATCTATCAGAGATCCATCTATCCATTTTTTATACCAATCCATAGGCATCATAGATTTTGGACACTAACTTGTTTCAAGCTTTCCATTAAAATGTATCGCTTCTCTTTTAGATCTTAATGGATGATCATCAACCAAGAATCACCGATGTCAAAGATAAATATTTCTGTTGAGATTCTTACTATAGATTGATCTCAACCAATCACCACAATATGGACAAGCTTTATAACCCTTAGTAGATATTCTTGTAGCATGAAAACGATAAAAATATAATTAGATTAACTCACATTTATTTGTATGCATATTGAATAAAAAAATTACATCAATACCTGAACAAACACCATATCTTGGAAAATCGTGAATAGTCTAAGCCACAATACCACGAACCACAATATATCTTTCATTGACACTTTTCGATACATCAATGACATTAATACCTCTCCATAACTCTTGGAGATCGTCAATGAAAGGAGCAAGATATATATTTATATCTTTAACTTGTATTTTTTTTTAATAAAGGAAGTTCGGCCTTAGCCTACTCTTCCGAACTTGAATTAATTAAAGAAAAGTATAAGACAAGGGGACTAGTGCCCACGGGACCCCCTGAGTCCCACAAAGCAGGGGTAGCTTTTACATAGTTTAGATGGCATTACAAAGAAGGTTAATCACCCTCTCATCACCCTCATGTGGGGCCCACTTGGGTTTAAGCTTGTTGTTGATCAAAAGGAGCACTTGATCATGCCTGAAGGGGGGGGGGGTTTCTTACAGTTAATGATCCTTTTGCCAAGGAGGAACAACGATTTCTCAACCGACCACTCTTTGGGGGAGTCACCAAAGTTAAAAGCACATCTTTCCCGCCAGATTTTCCATAGGACCTCCCCTCTGATGGCATTCCAGAGAGTCGCGGAGCAGTCGATCGCTTCTCCCAACAGAGCTTGCTTCCAGCTGATATGTTTCTAAAGATTAATTTTCTTTCCAACAATCTGCCAGAGCCTGTTGGAATTGGGACATGTAAAGAAGATGTGAGAAACATTTTCGATAGACCGGTAGCACTGTTTACTCCAGGGAGGTATCCCACAAAATTTGCTAGCCTTAAGGTTGGACCAGATTCCACAATGAAGAATTTGCCATAGGAGGATAGACTTTTTGATTTCTATGAGGGGTGGCAAGATAGCCATGAACTTCATGTCCCACCGAAGCCGCGTCCACGACAGGCACCACTTCTTATTGAGGTTAACCTGATAATCAATGGTTTCTTTAATGTTTGGGATTTTTTATAAGCAATTCCCATTGTGCCATTTGAGACCAAGTGATCTCGACGTGTCATGCCCCATGAGAAGGTGAACTTTATAGTGGTCCCAGGCGAGACGTTTGCTTTGCAAAGTGTTCCATTCTTCATGCGAAATGTTGACGCTAGGGTCAATGTCCTCAAAGTTGATCCACTGGTTGGTGTCTTGTTTCCAGACATCTTTTCATTTTTTAAAGCCTTTGTTCCATAGCTTCTTGGCATTTTGAATGTTCCAAGATTCCACGCTCCGGATGCCATGAATCAGAAACCAGATAGAGTTCTTTTGTCTGATACTGACCGCCTACTTCCAATCTTCACTTATTCTTGTGTAGCTTTTGACTTTATTCCAACTCTTCCATAGGGAGCACACAAGATTCGAGCCTTTCGAGAAGACCGGGATCGGGGAAAGCAACAGGGTCAAGATGTCAAGATTCTTCCAATTTGGGAATCCCATGAGAGCCAACTCATTCTTGTTTCTAAAGATCAACTTGGCCCACGAGGCCGCCCCATTGCACCAAGCCTTAATCATCCATTTTGCGGCAAGTTTGTTAGCCATGCAGCCAATGTCTAGAATGCCAAGGCCCCCACTATCTCTTTGGCTGGTGCAAATGGACCACTTGATTTTAGGCACCCCCCTCCTATTGTGGTCACACATCCAAAGGAAGTTTCTACATAAACTATCCAGTTTGGAAAGATCTTGCTCTTTTGATCTCCAACAAGAAAGGAAGTAGATGGTCAAAGATATGAGGAACATGTTGATAACCATAGCACGACCAACGAGATTGATTTGCATACCTCTCCAATAGTTTAGCTTGTTTTCGATTCTGGCCAGCACCCAGTTCCACCGCTGCTCCATCGAGATACCAAACCCCGAGGGAATCCCAAGAAGCTCAAAAATTTGGCCCTGTAAAATGATTTGACAGCCATGATCAATGAGAAGATCAGGCTGGGTCTCGACAATAGCTCTGAAGGCAGTCTTAGAGTGGTTGATTATGGATCCAGAGGCTTCGCAGAAAGTATCCAAGCACCTTGAGAACGTCTCGAGGTTGGTACTATCATTGTAGACAAACACGTTCATATCGTCAACAAAAAGTCTCATTGTGATCTGTCCATGGTCATGAGGCAAATGGAGGCCTTTGATATTACCAACTTCCACCTGATGCTCCACCAGCCTGCTAAACCCTTCTGTGGCAATGGCGAATAGAAGGGGAGCCAATCGGCACCCTTGTCTCTTGGGATTAAAAGTGAAAGCATTAAATGTTCCTTTTTAATGCTATGATATGGTGGAAAATTGTAGTTTATGATTACCACTGGACATTTGACAATTTACTAGATTTCATGGAGAATGGATTAGCACCATCTAATGCAACTCCTAACTTTAGATTTTGTGGATTTTGTGCAAAATCAGGACATGTAGAATCAATATGCCAAAAAGCAACACTATCACGAGGAATTTTGATTATTCCATCAGTACTTTTATGATCATGTCCCCATGTCAAAAGCTTTGATAATTTGGGGCTTTGAAACATATGTCTAATCCGTGGAGCCAATGGAAAATGTCTCAATACCTTTTTTGGGATTTTACCTTCTTTGTCCTTGTATCAAGGAGATTGACATTTTGGACATGTCAAAGAGTCTCCATATTCACCTCTATATAAAATACAATCATGAGGACATGCACGTATACATTGATAATCTATACCAGGATTGTTGATTATCTTCTTCATTTCATCATGTGAGGTAGGAAGAATATTCTTACTTGGTGAAAACTTTTCAGATAATAATCTATAAGGTCATGAAAAAAAGACATATTAATAAAAAAAAAAAATAATACACACACACACACACACACATATATATATATATATATATATATATATATATATATATATATATATATATATATATATATATATATATATATATATGTGTGTGTGTGTGTGTGTGTGTGTGTGTGTGTGTGTGTATATATGCATATAAGTTTATATATGTGTATGTTTATGTGTATGTGTATGTGGATGTGTATATGCATATGTATGCATATACATATGCATATGTGTATATGTATGTATGTGTGTATATGTGTATATGTATGTATATACACGTATGCATATGTGTATGCATATATGTATGTGTATGTGTGTATATATGTATATGTATGTATGTATGTACGTATGTGTATGTATGTATGTATATGTATGTATGTATGCATGTGTAGCTGTGTATATTTGATTTCATTTATATATATATATTTTTGTTTATTGTGGTTTGCAAACTTTCATATCTAGACCACTGAAACGTTTGGTTGTCTCCCATTTTATAGTCAATCTATTACCTTCCTTGTTAACTAAGACTTACATATTTGTTTACAAGGATTAAGTATCAGTTAACTATGGAGGTATTAGGTCATTTCGAAAATAAGACAAGCAAATTTCTCTCGATAATCTTGGAAGATGGCTGAATAGTTTTAAAGTATGGGCGGACATAAAGTGTTCATTCAATGCAAGTTCTTGTTGTTACCTTAGCTAAGGTAAAAACAAAAACCTGCACTGATTGAACACTTTGTGTCCGCCCATCTTTTAAAATTATTCTTCCATCCTTTAAAATCTTCGAGATAAATCTACTTCTCCTATTTTTCAAATGACTTAATACCTCCATAGCTAACTCATACTTAATATTTATATGCAAAGTTCGTAAAATAGTTAGCAACGTAGGTATTCGATCGATTAGAATAGCAGAAGCAGATGTGTCATGAAGATTCTAAAGGTTGGGCGGACAATTCCAAAGGCTAGATGGACAAAATATCTTCATTCGATGTATGTATGTATAATTTGACTTTACTCTCATAACATGTGTATGTGCGTATATGTGTGTGTATGTTTATATGTGTGTATACATTCATGTATATATATTTGTATGTCTATGTATGCATGTATTTATATGTATATATTTATGCAATATATTTATGCATGTATATATATTAATAGATAGAAACTTAAAAATTATACCTTAATAGTGTCGACACAGATACATTACTCCATCCAAAACAATTTTGAAGATTGAGAATAAGTAAGCTCGCACTTAGTTGTGTCAAACGTCTTCCTTCATATACATGCTTTACACATTCCTCTCGAAGATATTTCTCATTTTTATAAATCTCAATGCTCTCACTGTCATTTTGATATCAATCCTCAATAAAATCTTCCATGTGATCATCTTCATCATTCTTGCACAGATCTTGTACTTTATCTTCTTTTGAATGTAGGTCTTTCAACCTTGCATACTCCACAGGATCACTTTTACATAGCCTCCTCATAGAAGCTTCTGATAAATGAGGTCTTATTGGTAATTGTGAATGGTGTGGAGGAATATCATCAACATCATATGTTGGAATCTACACACATGAATAAAAATCATTAATATTCCATAAATGAATAAAAAGTAAAGTTTAAACATAAAATTAAATATATAAGTTATTAAATCTGGATAGAAAATTTCCATTCTCTCTATGACTAAAAGGTGCTCTTGGAGGTCTACACCATCCATAATTCACTAATAATTCATCACCAACATGTAATGTAGTAATAGCATTGACAACTATGTATCTTGATGCATCTCTACTCATGTATGGTGACTCATGACTATTTTCACGCTCCTCAAATGTGCAATTAGTCCTTGAACTATTATTTAACCCTCAAATACTATGTATTAAACCTGTCATATTTCCATGCATGTAAGGTCTTCCATCAATATATAATCTTTCATTTTTTGCATGTGAAATCCTTCTACTAGTAAGGGATGTTGCATTCAATCATATTCCATAAGTACTCATGCTTTGAACATAACGTCCAAGTCGATCTCCCCATCCATATATAGGACCACAAAATGACATAAGAGTGACTTCAGAGTCCGAAGGCACATACAAATCCTCTACAATAAAGAGACCACGACCAACATTAGTAATAGTGGATGGAGCACTCATATAGCGACTACCCCAAAAGTTAAAAACCTCTCCATCTAAAGGAAGTGGTCCTCTATTCCATCCTCCATATCTTCTTCTATCATATGTTTGTACTAGAGAATGATCACGAGCTGGTAATGGATAATCTCCAGCCATTTTAGTCTCTAAACCAAGAGGTAAAGGATTTCTAGAAACCTTTGCTTGTAATTGATGAACAACAAGTCCATGACGTGTACGAGGTATATTAAAATTATGAGTATGAGAACTATTATTGTCATCATCATCATCGAGCAAGTATTCCTGTATATCAACAATAATTTGATTTTGTATATGATTTTTAAATAAAATAGTGAGATTAATTTATAGAAAAAATAGATACCCAAGCATTATCATGTTGATTAGGTGGTAGCGCACGCTCAAAAGTACCATACTCTGCCTCATGTTCAATAGATTCCAATCGTGGTCTTTGATACGTGCCATAGCAAGAGTTACCCCAACATATAATATGCTCTTGATAGTAGAATTCATCATAATTTCTATCAGAGGACACATGTGAAGTCCTTGCATGGGTAGGAGGTGGTGGAGTGCCCTCTGATTGATCAGAATTTGATTATAACAAGAAAAAAATATATATCAATTATGTATATATCAAATACATTTAAAATTAAAAGTTTGATATACTTACAATATATAGTCCTTGCACGATTAGGAGACGGTGGCGGATGTCCATCTGATTGATCAGAATCTACAAATAATGGTATTTGATATTAATAATCTGATTATTTACATACATAAACATTCACATATACATATTTCCACAATATTCACATATACACAAATACACATTATTGTGGGATAAATGCATGTATTTTGTATGAATGAGTATATATGCATGCATGTGTATGTGTGTATGTATATATGTATATGTGTGTTTATGTTATATGTGTGTATATGTGTATATGTATGCATATATGTATGTGTATATGTTTGCAGGTATATGTGTATGTGGGTATGTGTATGTGTATGTGTATGTGTATGTGTGTGTATATATGTGTATGTATTGTGATTCTTTTTTTCTATTTGAGATTAAAATAACAGGAGATATTGTATGGTGGAAAAAAATAAGAGGCGACCTAACATACCACCTGAGACGTGGCAGTTTTTCGTAGATAGCTACGTCTTTAGGAGTCATTTCCTCAATAGAAGGTATAGAAATTAATAGTTTATATTTATAATTGTGATATGTTTTATTAATTTTTTACATCTAATTTATGTGTTTCTTTTTTCTTTAAATAAACAGGCTGCTGCAAAGAAGAGAGTTGAGTCGGGCCACACATCACGCTTAGGCCAAATGGGCCATCATGGTTTCATAGCTACATTTGTAAGTATATGTGTTATTGTAAGTATATTTTTTATTTTATTTAAAATGCAAGAAACTAATCTTTTTTATTTGTTTTAATGCAGCAAAAGGATTATGGTCGATATCCTACGAAACATGAGATCGAGTATGCTACACATTTTGGATATCCACGTGAGTGAGTATATACGAGATCATCCGGATGCATTTGTGAGTATTATTAAATTTTATATAAAATTATTTTATTTTTATGGATGTTTTAATTGTTTTACTTATTTATGTTTGTTATATGTAATACAAGAGTATTATGGAGAGGCAGATATGGATGAGGTGGAGAGACAGGCATAGGAGGGATGATCTCGATTGTCACAAGGTGCTCACATAAATACATCAGATCATGCGGATGATCGTGATGATGAGGATGATCATGATGATGATGGTGATGATTAGGGTTCTAGATTATGACATTGGATATGTATTTACATTGATATATATATATATATATATATATATATTGTTCATTTCAATTATGTTTTGAATTGCGTGTATGGTATTAAGTAATGAAAAGTCTTGTTCTATTGATTGTTATTATTGTTTATATTAAGCATGTGTTTTATTAATTTAACTATATATTTCATTCATGTTTATGTGTGCTTGTGTTTATATAAAATGTATATATGCACATGTAGGTATATATCTATATGTGTAAGTGTGTCTATATGTATATATCTATGTATATATGTGCATGTATGTATGTTCATATGTATATGTGTATATGCATGTATCTGCATGTGCATGTGTAAGTGTATATGTGTATGTATGTGTATGGGCATGTGCATGTGTATGTGTGTATATGTATGTATGTATGTGCATGTATATATGTGTAATATGTGTGTGTACGTATGTGCATGTATATGTGTGTAATATGTGTGTGTATATGAATGTATGTATATATGTATATGTGTATATGCATGTATGTGCATGTGTAAGTGTATATGTGTATGTGCATGTGCATGTGTATGTGTGTGTATATGTATTTATGGGCATGTGCATGTGTAAGTATATATATGTATATATGTTTTATGTGCATGTGCATGTGTATGTGTGTGTATATGTATGTGCATGTATGTGTGTAAGTGTATGTGTATATGTGTGTATGTGCATGTATATGTGTATATGTATGTATGTGCATGTGTGTGTATGTGCATATGTGTGTGTACGTATGTGCATATATGTGTATATATGTGTATGTGTGTGTATATATATACATATGTGCATATGTATGTGTATGTGTATGTGTATAAACATATACATGTGTATGTATATGCATGTGTATATGTATGAAACATGCATGTGCCTATGGATGCATTTCCATTTACATCCATGTGCATGCATGTGGATGTGCATATACATGTATTTAAGTATATGTTAATGTGTGTATGTGCATGTATATATGCAATAATGCATGCAAGTCTTTTTATGTGGTTGTAGAAATGTTCGTGCATGTGCATGTGTATGTGTGTGTATGTGTAAGTGTATGTGCACATGTATGTGTGTGCATATATGTGTGTGTGTATGTGCATGTGTATATGTGTATATCTGTGAACATGCATCTTCATCATGTATAAGTATATATGTATACTATCATGGTTCCTATCATGGTTTTAGAGGAGCGCATCATGTAGGCACAAAGAATAGTGAGCTTTAGTAGTAAAAAGTAACGAGTAAAGAGAGGATGCTGCTCATTAGTCGTTCTAAATAGAGATGTGTTAAGGTCATTGTGAATTCGCATGTGTTTGAATAGCTTTCATGTCCTTGAATGTTGAATAATCATGATAAAATCTGCATATGTTGAATGGCATACATTGCCTTGAATGGTGAATAATCATGACAATGATGACAAATCTTCCTAATCTAGTCTCGAGTTACCTTCATTTATGCTCAGTTTTTCATGAAAATTTACGAGCAAATCTTTATTCGATTGCATCACTATGCCACTTATTAAGAAGAAAATTATACACATTATAATACATTGATTGCCACAACATTACATGCGGTATGGGTGAAGCTTGGACCCATTGACTGGAGTCCATAAACTCTCTCCTCCCAATGCTGCTAACCAAAAAGTACTTGGACCAATTTTTGCATGAATCTGAAATAGACCCATCCACTGAAGTTTGAATTTACTTGCTTGTCTCTTCATTTTGGAATTAAAAATTAATACCAAATCACCTATCTAGAAAACAGGTGTCCATAAATGATGATGATGCCAGCATCTTGTCAGTGCTAAACTTCTTGCATAAGTAGAAAACTATTATATCTATGGTCCTGCAGCTGTCGTAAAGTATCCATCCGACATATTAGAGACTCTTCCAGTAATAAGGGATTTTGCATTGCAATATCTAAACTAGGTAGTGTAAATTCCACGGATGCTATGGCTTCCATACCATAAATAGAATTGAAAGGTGTAAACCCAATTAAAACTTTATAAGAAGTATGGTAAGACCATAAGATGGAAGGTAAATACTATTCTCAGTTAGTTGGATATTCAAGATTGAAGCATTTTGAGTAAAACTTTGTTAGTACTTTTCGCCAAACTATTTGCTTGAGGATAATATGGGGAACAAAAATTATGTTCAATATGAGAATTCTCAGTGACTTAATGAGCTGATTCAAAAAATGAGTGTCGTAGTCTAAAACTAATTCCAATGGGAGTCCAAAATGAGGAAATAATTCAGTGATTAAAACTATAGTGATACTTCTTGTAGTTGAATGTCTCAAGCTCTAGGATTTCACCATCTGGTACAATAATCAATGCATGTCAGGATGAAAGTTTACGTGAATTGGCTGGAGGACGAATAGGAACAATGAACTCCAAACCCCATTTTTGGAAGGGTTCGAGAGGGAGAGTGGGTTGCAGAGGAAAATGATGTATGTCCCTAGGTTCACCTATGCATTGAAAAGGATCATAGAGCTATACATGATCACAAAGACCCTTGTAAATTGTTGGCCACCATATCCCACTTTGAGAAATCTTCTTCACTAATAAATGTGTTCTGCATGACCACCAGAAATTTTGGAATGAGCTTTCATAATGATAGTCATTACCTCATAAGGTGGCACACACTGAAGCTAAACTCGAGTAATATCGCTGTAATAAAGATGATCTAAAATAAAAGAAAACCATCATCTTCGTAAAGCTAGATTTTTCCTTGCAGTAGACCATAAATGTGAAGGGAATACACCAACTACAAGAAAAGACATCATTTTATCTACCAAGTAGAGGTTCCTAATTTTGATTCAATGTTATCTATGAAAAATAATAGATCTGCATCAGGAAAAGAATCATCAATCCCATTCAGAGGTTCACCATTATCTAATCGTGATAAGAAATTTGCAATAATATGTGAAGAACCTGGTCAATGGACTATGCCATAATCAAATTCTTGTAATAATAAAACACATCTAGCCAATATTCCAACTAGATTTTGCCCTTTCATTAGATAAGGTAGAGCGGAGTGGTCCACATGGAAAGTAAAAGAATGACCCAACAAATAATTTTTGAATTTCTTAATAGAATAAATTAGTCCTAAACATCCCCATTTTGTAATTGAGTAGTTGCGTTTAGTCACAGTAAGATGTCTACTAGCATAATAGATATGTCTAAACCAAGAACGCCCTACCTTTTGCATTAAGACCAAACCAATAGCAATATTTGAAGCCTCAACAAAGACATGGAAAGGTTGAGATCAATCCGGAGCTTGAAGTACATGTGCCTATGTAAGTAATGTTTTTAATCTCCAGAAAGCTAGATTACATTCCAAAGTCCATTTGAACGTTGTTGGCTTTGATGGAGAGTATTAATCTCCAAAAGAACAAGTTATCCTTGAAGTTAGAGCACCTCTATATCAAGAATAACTTAAAACCTTTACCGATTTGGAGGATCAATGCTCAAATACCAAGATTTTAAACAAACTATGAAGAAGATGACTACACAAAAAGTCTGCTGCACATAACTCATTCATTGACTTATCAAATGTGTAAAGTTTTTTATAAAACTTTGTACAATGCGTCAAATATAGTTTGTGCACCTCCTCCAAGTTAGATCATTCCAAAAGACTCAGTAGATCTTGAGAAATGATCTCAACAAGTCACCTATGTCTAAAACTGTAGTTCTTAACAATCGACTTTGACACTTGTAACTTCTAAAGCTTGGTTCTCCCAAACTAGTACCCATTCATGCAAATGCTTTTAGCCATAGATGGCTTACCTCCCAACTTAGATTTTGACTCCTCATTTCTTCAAAACTTTACATTGTGCACTGAGAATTGACCATTTCTTTGACCATCGGGATTGCGCCTGTTTCAGAAGACACTCAACACTTCCTCACATATGAATGTTCCTACTCATAATTCTCATGGCCTGTTTACAATTAGGCTCTCAAATTTTAACCATAGACTCAGTAACTATGGAATTAGACACCTACAAAAGGATTCTTGAAATGATCAAGTACAGAAGGAGAATACACAGAAAAATCGGGTGCAACTTTTCTTCATTACTGAAAAGTTTTACATCTGGATGAGAGAGCTTTCTTACTCACTTCACAAGTGTCTAATGACTTCTAATTCTCTTCAAATATTGTTCTGTCACACTCTCTCATATTTTCCCAGACATTTTTACTTGTATATATAGGCAAATATGTACAAGCTCATAACCATACAAAAGTATAAGTGAGCTAACTCTAAGTTAATGTACATATGTATACATATCTTCATTCTCTGAGCATATACTTTCTTCATGCTTCATGACTTGATCTTTTCTTCAATCCTTGATGTCAAAACTTCATCAAAACTTCAATTGTTGATTGCCTTGCACCAACAGCTCCCCCTCAATCATCAATTGAGGTTTTCTCTATCTTCTTTATATGTGCCATGTCTTTGAATCTCTGTAGCTTTGGTCCATCCAAGCTTTCGGTTAGCATATCAGCTATCTGATCGTTTGTTGAAGTATGTAAGACTTCAATCTCCCTGTCCATCACCTTTCCTCTTAGAAAATGATACTGAATCTCAATGTGTTTAGTCTTGGGATGAAAAATAGGATTAGCAGCTACATACAATGAACTCATGTTATCTCCATGAATAGTGGGTGTATAATGAATGATGTCAAAACTCTTCATAAGAGTCTTAAGCCATATCACTTCCATTGCAGCTTCAACCATACCTTTGTAATCAGCCTCTGTGGATGATAAAGCAATTGTATGTTGCTTCTTTGAACACCATGAAATTAACTTATCTCCCACATAACACAAGTATCCATAAGTTGATCTCCTATCATCAGGATCACCTGCCCAATCTGTATCACTATATATCTTGATGTTTGTATCTGATGTAAAACCATAATAGAAACCTTCTTTGAGTGTACCCTTAATGTACCTCAATACTCTTTGTCCTGCAACCCAATGTTCTTTCCTAGGACAATGCATGAATTGAGATAATACTCCAACTGCATATGAAAAATCAGGCCTAGTTAATGTAGCATAGATCAGACTACCAACCAAACTTTGATATAGCTTCATGTCCTTAAATTCTTCTCCTCCATATCTGCTCAATTTGTGATTCACCTCCATTGGAGTATGTGCTACCCTGCAATCATCCATTTTAAACTTGATCAACAAGTTTTCCAAATACCTTTCTTGAGTTACATATTCTCCATGTTGAGTGTATGAGATCTCCATGCCCAAGAAATATGACAAATCTCCCAAGTCACTAATCTTGAACTCTTTCTCCGTTTGCTTCTTTAGGCTTTGAATTCCTTTCTCATCTGTACCTGTAAGAATTATATCATCAACATATATGCACATGTAAATGAACCCATCAACACTTGCTTTAACAAGCAAGCTACTATCTGCTTTAGATACTTGGAAACCAAGTTCTTTCAAGAACTTCACAAGTCTATAATTCCATGCCCTTGGGGCCTGCTTCAAACCATACAAAGCTTTCTTGAGCTTACATACATGATCTGGATACCTTTCATCTCTAAATCCTTGTGGTTGCTCCATGAAAACATCATCAGAAATATAACCATTTAGAAAAGCATTCTTCACATCTAATTGACATAATTTTCAACCTTTACATGCAGCAATAGCTATGAGTGTCCTGATGGTTGTCATCTTTGCCACAGGACTATAGGTCTCATCATAATCTATACCATATGTATGAGCAAATCCTTTCACAACAAGTCTAGCTTTATACCTAGACACACTTCCATCTAAAAACCTCTTTGTCTTGTAGACCCATTTGCATCCAATGATCTGATGACTATTTGGTTTAGGAACCAAATCCCATGTGTCATTCTCCATCAATGCATCATACTCTTCCTGCATAGCTTTCTCCCAATTTTCCTTACCTTTTGCCTCTTCATATGTAGAAGGGTCTTCATCTGCCTTTATCATATAAGTGTTGGAGTTAGACTTCTACGGAAGCACGCGAACAACACAAGGAAGAAGAAGAGGCTTGGAGCACAACACACAATACTGAATGTATTACTTGAGAATGTACAAAGATAAGTAGCCCATTAGGGCAATAGGCATATATACAAGCCGAGGGAAAAAAACCTCCTAAAGAGGGAAGAAAGTGCCCCGGCGGTCCTAGTGTGTTCACACACATCACTACCTAAATATATCAACAAATCCCCCCTGGGAGTGATGCGGTGAACAAGGAGCTGGCACTCATGTATAAGGAAGTGCCAAGCTATGTGGAAATCACTCCACAAAAGGAAGTAAGCCCAAAGATTTGCGGAAAGCTTCAAACTTCTCCCTAGGCAGAGCCTTCGTGAAAAGGTCTGCAATGTTCTCCTGCGTGGGCACATATGCCAAGCTGATCTCCTGAGCAGAGAACCTCTCCCTGACATAGTGATAATGCACCTCAATGTGCTTAGTGCGAGCATGGAACACAGGGTTCCTCGCAACTTCCAATGCGCTCTGACTGTCAGTGAAGATGGTGGTGGCAGAAGACTGGCCAACACCCAAATCAGCCATAAGGCGTCTGAGCCACACACACTCAACAGTTGCTGTGAAAGCTGCCCTATACTCAGCCTCACAACTGGAAGTGGCCATAGTAGGATGCTTCTTGCTCAACCAAGATATACATGAGCTACCAAGCATGAAGCAAAAACCACTGGTGGACACACGATTGTCATAGCAACCAGCCCAATCTGAGTCAGAAAAAGCATGCAAATCTGGTGGTAGTGATCCCCCCTTGGGATAAAACAACCCAAGTAGCCGAGTACCACTCAAGTAGCGAAAGATGCGCTTAACCACCTTCCAATGCATGACTCTTGGGCAATGCATAAACTTGCTCATTTGTGAGACAACAAACTGAATATTTGGCCGAGTAATGCATAAATAAATCAAGCATCCAATAGCCTGCTGATAGAGAACAACATCAAATGCATCTCCAGCATCATGAAGACTCAATCGTAAACTTGTCTCCATAGGAGTAGCAATAGGCTTACAGTCTTCAAGGCCAAAATGCTGCAATAATGTGTCAATATATTTTGTTTGACACAAAGCCATCCCACCATCAACTTGCATAAACTGAATGCCCAAATAGTGATGCAAATGCCCCAAATCAGACATCTCAAATGAGGCATGCAAATCAGCCTTGAAATCAGCAATATGCTTCTCAATAAGACCAGTGAGCACCATGTCGTCAACATAGATAACAATGATCAGAAGCACATCATTAGCACGCTTAACATATAAGGTGCTTTCAGTTGGAGTGTTCTCAAAACCATGTGCAATCAGATAGGCATGTATCTTCTCATACCAAGCACGTGGTGCTTGCTTTAAACCATATAATGCCTTCTTTAACATGCACACCTCGTTTTCATGCCCTTTCTACACAAAGCCACAAGGCTGAAAAACATACACTTCTTCATGCAAGTCACCATTCAGAAATGTTGTTTTAATGTCCAACTGATGTACATTCCAACCATGATGGGCTACAAGTGCACAAATGCTCCGAACAGTAGTCATACGACATGTAGGTGCAAAGGTCTCATCAAAATCAATGCCTCTTTCCTGCGCACAACCCTTTGCAACAAGCCTAGCCTTATACCTGTCAACTATACCATCAGGTTTACGCTTCAGCTTGTATACCCACTTAGTGCCACTGGCCTTCTTGCCAGGAGGCAAGTCACATAAAGACCATGTACCATTCTTCATTATAGCATCATATTCAGATTGCATAGCAGCCATCCAATTTTCTGAATTTTGTGCTTCATCAAAAGAAACAGGCTCATTCTCATCACAGAGACTAGACGCAGCCATAGCATAGCAATCTGATGCAAAGGAGGCACTATGAGAGCCTGAACGAGTACGATATGACAAAGGTGCATCTAATTTGCTGTCACGCAAAGTCTGCACCAGCCATTTTGGCATAGTTTTTGCCTGCTCAATATCAGCTCTCTCATCAACAAGTGCATCATGTAAATCTGCATCAGAGATGGAATGATCTGCATCATCGTATGAAACTTGCAAAGGCTGAGAAGTTGCCTCATTAGGACCAACACTAGACTGTCCACCTGTAAAAAGAGGCATCAAAGTATCATACATGTCTTTGGAGCTAACAGATGTCTCCTTGGTACATGAAAGCAATGGCTGAATAGCATCTTCCACAAAGAGAACATCACGGCTAACCAAAATGCATTTAGTCTATGGACGATACAGACGACAGCCTTTACTTTCAGAACTGTACCCAACAAAAATACATTTTACTGCCTTATCATCCAATTTTCTGCGATGTTATTCAGGCACTAGCGCATATGCCAAACAACCAAAAACATGCAGATGAGCAACAGATGGCTTGCGGTCATGCCAAGCCTCATATGGAGTGATAAACTGCAGCGCTTTAGTGGGATACTTGTTAAGTACATATGCTGCACACATGACAGCCTCAAGCCAGAAACTATGTGGTAAAGCCTGACTCTTGACCATACACCTTGCCATCTCCATGAGTGACCTGTTCTTTCGTTCAGCAACTCCATTCTATTGAGGTGTATACGGCACTGTACAGTGGTGTTTTATCCCATGTTCAGCCAGAAATGCATTAAAATCAGAAGACATATATTCCCCCCCCCCGATCAGAACGGAGGGTGCCCATTTTACATGCTGACAGATTTTCAACCAAAACCAAAAACTGTTTGAAGCACAAAAACACTTCGAAATTTGCCTTCAATGGATATACCCATGCATGCCTGGAAAAATCATCAATGAAAGTCACGAAGTAAAGATATTTTCCAAAAGAAGGTGTCTACATAGGACCACAGACATCACTATGTACAAGCTGCAATTTCTGCATAGCCCGAACTGAACCATCTTTTGGAAAGGAGGAACGCTGCATTTTGCCCAAAATAAAGCCTTCACATACATGTTTTCCAGGTGCCTCAAGCTTGGGCAAATAAGACACCATATCAGATTTTTGCAGGCATAGCAAACTAGCAAAATTCAGATGACCAAAGCGTGCATGCCAAAGCTTTGCATCTGACATAGCCTGAGAATCATGAACTACACATGCCGAATCATTCACAGATCTTTCATAGTCTATGAGCTTATACAACCCACGATATAAAATGCCAGAAGAAATAATAACATCGCCATTTGATAGATCATGAATTGTACATCTGTCATCAACAAATTTCACAACCAAGCCACCAAGCCAATCTTGGATAATGCAGAAACTAATAACAGATTCTTCTTGATCCCTGGCACAAATAAAGCATTTGACAAGGTGAAAGAACTACCATCAGCAGTAGTCAGAATGATCTTACCAACTCCCATAACAGGATAAGAGGAGTTGTTGGCACATGTGACAGTATTCCCTGTAGGGGCAAGCTCGAGTGAAGAGAAGAAACTGTGCTGCGAGGTAATATGTTTGGTCGCCCCACTGTCAAACTACCAAACATCTGAGTCCACTGCAGAC
Organism: Ceratopteris richardii; assembly: GCA_020310875.1. NCBI lineage: Eukaryota > Viridiplantae > Streptophyta > Polypodiopsida > Polypodiales > Pteridaceae > Ceratopteris > Ceratopteris richardii. Next base: position 133,235,029 of record CM035427.1, on the reverse strand, counting down.
ATGCACTGCTCATGAGAAGATGGGTCAAAACTGCAAACAGTAGTAAACGCCCATTCTTCTTCCTGCACAAGATTAGCAGACTTTGTTTTTGGTGTAGAGGCTTCTGCAACAACCATTCCAGCCTCCTTTTTCGTTGCCTCTTTTGCAGCCAGTTTTGGATAGTTCTTTATGATATGATCATTCCCTTTACAATACTTGCAAAACAATTTCTGCTTTTTTGATTTCTTCTCATCTTTATCCTGGTTCTTCGAATGTGCAGCATTTGCAGATTTCTGCTTACTAGTAGAAGAGCTCCATTTTCCTTTGCCCTTCTGACTAGCCAGGAAAGCTTGATCTGCAACACACATAATGGACCTGTTCTGTCTGGATTGATCTTCCTGCAACAGAACATAAACTAACTCCTCAAATGATAAGGCATTTGGATTGCCTTTCATCATCAACCGAAGAGTAGAAGCAAAACTCTGATATGAATCAGGAAGACCATTCAGAACGGTCTGCACAAGTGAGCTATCTGGTATAACCTCATCAGCAGAAATCAACTGTTCCTTCAAATCTTTGATCTTCGTTAGGAAATTGTCCATAGAATCACCTTCATTCATGTGATCACTCTCCAACTGTTTTCGGAGGTAAGCAACACGAGCCTCATTCCTAGCTTGGTACAATATGGTAAGTGTATCCCAAGCATCCCTAGCTGTTCTGCAAGAGCAAATGTGAGGAATAATGGCACGTTTGGCAGACAAAGCTATCAATGCATGTGCGTGGGCATCTCTGCCATCCCAACGAATCTGCTCTGCAGTAGGTGCAGCAGAAACAGCAGCACCAATAGGAATCTGCACAATATCATCTTCGACACCATCTTCATCAGCTCCAGTACCTGTATTTGTAGTACCTGTTGTTACAGGTGTAACAGAACGTCTTTCAACACCCTGCACAATGTTCCACAATCCTTTTGCAACCAATACATGTTGCATCATATAAGCCCATAATGGGTAGTTGGTACCATCCAACTTATCCTCAACAGCCAACATACGGAATACATCACTGCTTTCAGCCGTGGCCGGTGACTAAAATACCTTGATGCAGAAAATTGACTGTATCTCAAAAAGTTGAACAGAACTGCCCAGACGAGTTCTGCTAGACCTGTAGTAGACTTCGAGACGCTTAAACTGGCGAACAGAAACTGGTATATACCTTTGGCACAAAAAGATGAAATAGCTTGCACAAGCGCTACGATAGTGCATTTGGAGGCCGAAACGAGCTCAGATCGCGATTTCGGAACCACAGAGCAAAGATGTTTTGATCTTGGAAACACCCTGAGTATGCTCACCAAAATTCATACGATACTGAGACTGCAAACGGAGGAGTGTCGACGGCGCCCTAGATGAAGTGACGACCTGCTCTGATACCAATTGTTGGAGTTAGACTTCTGCGGAAGCACGCGAACAACACAAGGAAGAAGAAGAAGCTTGGAGCACAACACACAATACTGAATGTATTACTAGAGAATGTACAAAGATAAGGAGCCCATTAGGGCAATAGGTGTATATACAAGCCGAGGGAAAAAAACTCCTAAAGAGGGAAAAAAGTGCCCCGGCGGTCCTAGTGTGTTCACACACATCACTACTAAATATATCAACAATAAGCATAATCTTTGGTAGCCAAAAAAGAAGTTTCATAGCTATACCTTGTAGGTTGCCATTTGTGTCTTGATGACCTTCTCAATTCTCCACTCCTTGAAGTTTCTGGTTCATCACATTCTGGATCAAACCTTGGCACTTCTTCAACTTCAACCTGTACTTCATTGTTCTCCTCTTCATCAAATATCTGAACCTTTGATTTACCTTTCTTTTGATTCACAACTTCCTCATCACCTTGTATGTCATATGTTGACCTGGAACATTAGGCAATCGAAGCACTGAACCATTGTTAATCATATCTTTTATACCTCTTTCATTAAAATGTCCAAGCCTTTTGTGCCAAAGATCTAACTCAGAGATCTTATGTCCTCCATAGGTGAGCAAGGCATGACCAACATTACCTTGAATCTTCAATGTGAACAATCTTCCTTCTTTCTTCCCTGAAACAATTTGTTTATACCCATTGCTAGGGTCTTCCACAAAAACTCCTTCATTAGTGAACCTAACTTCATAACCTTTTTCAACAATTTGTCCTACACTTATCAGATTCTTTGGAATTGTAGGAACATACAAAACCTTACTCAAGAGAGTACTTCCATCCTTGGCCTTCACTGATCCAATTGACTTCACATTGTGCTTTGTATTGTCACCTGTTTGAACTACATGATTAGTTACCTTATTCTCCAAATCAATCATCAAAGCTATGTTGCCACTCAGGTGATTGCTACACCCTGAGTCAATGTAGAAGACTCTTTGGTCTTCACTTTGCGTTTCACTAGTTGCGTTCATTATCAATGTTGAATCCTCCTTCTTATCTGAAGCCTAATTATAGTAGATATTGTTGTATTGTTGGCTTTGGAATCCTCTACCTGCATTTCTTCCAAAATAACCTCTAGTACCTCTACCTCTAAAATTACCTCTTTGATTTCTGCCACCTCTTCCTCTTGAATTAAAGTTCTGATTCTATCCACCATTATTCTGAGTATTATGCCAACAATCATGAGATAAGTGATTTGTCTTACCACAAATCCAGCAAGCTTTGACTCCATCTTTATTACTTCTGCCTCTTCCTCTACCTTTGCCACCTCCTCTTCCTCTTAGGAAGTTAGCTTGGTTAGTTGTACCTTCATCTGCATTTGCTAGTTGCTTCCCTTTACTATTCTTCTTTTTATCCTTTGAATACATTGCTTGACCTGCACTCTTATCACTTTCACCTTTGACATCCTCCTCAAAGGTTAGCATGTGTCCTAGCAACTGATTCAAATCAGGAGTAAAATGATCTAGTGATAATTCAGTAGACAAAATGAATGGCTTCCATTTGTGATCACCTCTCAAACGTGTAAGGATTTCCCTTACCAATTTATCCTCGTCAATATCTTCATCAACTGCTCCTAAATCATCTACAATGTCCTTCATCCTTGTTACATAATCTGAAATGGATTGTGAGGCCTTCTTCTTGAATGTGGTAAACTCTGCCCACAAGGATGCCTTCCTTGACTTTGTGGTGTTTTGGAAATGCTCCTCCAAAGCATTCCATATATCACTTGCACTTTCAAGACCTCTAATGTGAGGTAGCAAGTAATCATTAACTCCCATATAGATAATGCTCCTAGCTTGAGCATCTCTCTTCATCCAAGTCTTCAAATCTGACAATTCATCCCTAGTTGGAACACTAGGATCTCTGAACTGAGGCTTTTCCTCTTCACCTGTGATATAACCTATCAAGTCTTTGCTCATAAGATGAGCTTCCATCCTCATTGACGATGCTGGATAGTTCTCTCTATCCAATTTCTCTATCTGAAGAGAATCTCCCATCCTTTCTTCATCTGTGTATTAAATCCTTCAAGCTTTATGAAGAATAAGGTTACCTTTCCTTCAAATGATACTCCTTTTGTCTTTCTTGATATCTTCTGACCTCCTTCTTAAGCTTTGCTTTCAAGCTTTCACCGGTCCTCCTTTCTTCAATTTTGATGCTTCCTGCTCTGATACCACTGATGGAGAGTATTAATCTCCAAAAGAATGAGTTATCCTTGAAGTTAGAGCACCTCTATATCAAGAATAACTTAAAACCTTTACCAATTTGGAGGATCAATGCTCAAATACCAAAATTTTAAACAAACTGTGAAGAAGATGACTACACAGAAAGTCTGTTGCACATAATTCATTCATTGACTTATCAAATGTGTAAAGTTTTTTATAAAACTTTGTACAATGTGTTGTCTATAGTTTCCGCATCTCCTCCAAGTTAAATCATTCCAAAAGACTCAGTAGATCTTGAGAAATCATAACAACAAGTCACCTATGTCTAAAACTGTAGTTCTTAACAGTCGACTTTGACACCTGTAACTTCTAAAGCTTGATTCTCCCAAACTAGTACCCATTTATGCAAATGCTTTTAGCCATAGATGGCTTACCTCCCAACTTAGATTTTGACTCCTTATTTGTGCAAAACTTTACACTGTGCACTGAGAACTGACCATTTCTTTGACCATCGGGATTGCGCCTGTTTCAAAAGACACTCAACACTTCCTCACATATGAATGTTCCTACTCATAATTCTCATAGCGTGTTTACAATTAGGCTCTCAAATTTTAACCATAGACTCATTACCTATGGGATTAGACACCTACAAAAGGATTCTTGAAATGATCAAGTATAGAAGGAGAATACACAGAAAAATCGGGTGCAACTTTTCTTCATTACTGAAAAGTTTTACATCAGGATGAGAGAGTTTTCTTACTCACTTCACAAGTGTCTAATGAATTCTAATTCTCTTCAAATCTTGTTCTCTCACACTCTCTCATATTTGCCCCGATATATTTACTTGTATATATAGGAAAATATGTACAAGCTCATAACCATACAAAAGTATAAGTGAGCTAACTCTAAGTTAATGTACATATGTATACATATCTTTATTCTTTGAGCATATACTTTCTTCATGCTTCATGACTTGATCTTTTCTTCAATCCTTGACTTCAAAACTTCATCAAAACTTCAATTGTTGATTGCCTTGCACCAACAGGTTTTGCATGAGCCAGATGATTTACCAATCTGGAGCTTGAAGTACTCACATGAGCCAGATCGTTTAAGGGCATCATGATTCGCAATATGAGCTAAACAATGTAAATGTCTACCATGCCAATGGATTTGGACCAAAAATCATAATACCTCCTTAGGAGAACATGGCAGGGCTACTTCCAATATGACTTTAACTTTATTCGGATCTACCATAATTCTAGTACTAGGGATTACATGGCCAAGTAATTTGCCAAATCTTACTCTAGAAACTAATTTAGTTGGGTTTAGGCTGAAACGTACTTCTCTACACTTAGTAAAGCACAACCTTAAATGTTGCAGATGATCAACTTGTTGTTCAAATAGTGAAAAATCATCCAAAAATACTAGTTAAATATGGGACACAAATTGTTGCATACATCACTGAAAGGTACTAGGAGCATTTCATAATCCAAACCACATTACTGTACATGCGAATACTCACTAGTTAGTGATAGAAGTTTTTGGTATATAAGTTTCTAACATTCTGACTTGATTATAACCACTAAATCCGTATAAAAAAGAATACATATCAAGGCCAAAAAATTCATCAAGCATTGTGTTTAAGAATGGTAACGAGAATGGGCCTAGAATTATTGTTGGATTCAACTTATGGTAATCTACAAGTATCCACAGGAATTCAGCTTCTTCAATCTTTATTCTATCCTAGAACTCTATCTCGAATATGACACCAACTTGCCTTCATACTATTGTCTGCTTTTCCCCTAGCTACTCTATCCAAATAGAACCCAAGAAGCTCAATGCCACACCTAAATCCTAGAGTCTTCTCTTTGTGTCTCTGTGTAATTCCCCCTTGGCATGTTGTTCTTCAGTGTTGTCTGTTTGCAACTTCGCCACTTCAAAAGCTCCCTGCATCTCGAATAATTATGTCATCAATGGGTACGATAATACCCCTTTTTCTACGAAGACATGTATTTGTTTGAATACACAATCACTTCTAGAATTCCCATTGCCAAGAGTATTCATGAATTATGAAGTAAATGATTTTGCCGCTCCAAATGTTGCCCTTGCTTACTATTCTTGGTATTTCAAAAATCACTTACCTAATCATATTGCCATGCTCCCTCTCCATTGTAGAGAATAGGTCTGTTCGTCTCCCTGTTGCGTCGATCGTCACTTCATCTCATCGAACATTGCTAGTGATAACCCATCCCATCATAGTCGCCAAATGCTTGCTGGCTCTATCTTCCATAGCAAAAGAAGGTTTAGGGAATGGGGTTTACTTGAATGAATCCAGTGTGTTTCTATTCCCTAAGTATACAAATTACATAGACATCACCGAAAAGAATGGTTCGGAGTACATATAATTCCAAAATAAAATACACAAAACATAGAAGAGGAAGTTAATCCTTCATTACATAATAAATTACAATCAGATTACAAAGAATTTTCTCTATCTCTTGATGTTTCTCTTTCTTAGATATTCCTTAGTCTCCGAACTACTCTCTTTAACGTCCTAAGTTTTTTACAAAAGGTGTTGCCTTGCAATTGATAATCCTGGGAAATTCTAAGGACACTATATTACAAAATATAGTATTCGGATAATTAGAAAATGTGGATATCGTATCGGCAATAGTGTTAGTGGGTACCAGTGGCAACCTAACACAACTCTTTGGTCTATGGTCCACTAATCTTGTGGTGTTCGAAGGGAGGAGATTGTTAAATTCTTGATTCGACGACCTATGGAATGTAGGATTTTTCTATGATTCACTCTTTTGGAGCCTCACCAAAGTTGGTATTGAATCTTTCCTTCCAAATTTCCCACAAAGCTTCACCCTGATCATATTTTGAAGAGAAGAAGCTATTAGTTAGATCATGGTAGTTAAGACATCCTTAAATATTCACTATTCCAAGCAAGCTTCACAGCTCATTGAACCACCGAGCTTTTGTGTATAATAGTTTTCCGTGCATTTTCCAATCACCAAGCTTTGTGTATGATAGGTTTTTCTGTATTTACACAATCAAATCATAACGAAGCTTTGTGTATGATAGGTTTTTCTGTATTTACACAATCAAATCATAACTATGTTTGCTACAATCATAGTGGATCTATGTATTTACACAATCAAATCATAACTATGTTTGCTACAATCATACTGGATCTCTCTTCTTCTTTGTATGTGAGAACGTTTTAAGCACAAAGACTTTTTCCATTGTATGACAAGGGTTCTATAAGCCCATCACCAAGTTTTCTATAAAAATATTGTGTGAGATATTTCATGAACATTACCTACTTTGAGGAAATTCAATTTATGTCAAAAATATTTAACGAGCTTCAACATTTACTCCTTTCAACTCATGTGCAATAGAATGCTTCCACGAACTAAAGATCTAGATCTACAAAGAGAATATTTTTCTTCTTTGTAAATGTGTAAAAGTGTTAGAATCAAGAAATGATGTGTAGGAGATGGTTGAACTACATCCTAAGATGGAGGATTAGGAAGTAATCCTCAACGATGGCTTTTGGGGCAAGTGGTTAGCCAATCGTATTCCTAGCCGATATGTCATGAGTTCAATTCTCACAATTGATATCAAAGCCTAAGAAATTGGATTGGGCATGTGGATGAAAGGCATGCTCATCGCTTTCAAAGATGAGCCCATCAAAGATTAGAGTTTATCTCCCAATCTATAGGTCAAATTTAGATGTATAAGAGACCATTGTAAAGCTCTTGGAATGATTGTTATGATGCGAGCACTAAATTGAGGATCGAAGATACCTTACATGGGTGAGAACCAAGTTCAAGCGATCGAGGATAAGAGCAAGGCAAGACTGTATGTAGGCTAGTGGCCAAGAAGTGAAAAGGCAAATTTCAAGATACCAAGGTTGAGAGCAAAGGGAAGTCCATAGGCAAGTGGCCAAGAAGTGAAAAGGCAAAGTTCCAGACACCAAAGTTAAGACCAAGGCAAGTGTGTAGGCAAGTGACCAAGAAGCAAAAAGGCAAGGCTCAAGAGGCCAAAGTTGAGAACAAGAAAGTTCAAGAGGCAATGCAAGGGTGAGGAAATCAATTCAAGAGGAGATCAAGGATTGATAATTGAAGACAATGATCTCTAAAAGGGGAAGAGTGTGTTAGACTCAAGAAATGACGAGTAGGAGATGGTTGAAAAACACTCTAAGAGAGATTAGGAAGTAATCTGCAACATAGCTTTTGAGACAAATGGTTAGCCCATCGTACTCCTAACCAATAAGTCATGAGTTTAATTCCCATAGAAAGAATGTTATACTAAATTACAATAGCTCCTTCAACAAAGCTCTAAATTCACTCAAGGTTGATATCTAAAAGATAATTAAGTAGATATACTATTCCCAAAAGAACTATGATCCACACGTATCTTTTGTGAGACTCTTTTACACTCATCACTCATATAGTATTCACAAAATCATTGGTCTCTCGAACTCATTCCCAAGACACTCCTTGGTATATTAATACATATAACTTGCAAATTGACAAGAACAAGTTCTACCTTCTTAAGAAGAAAGGTTTTGGTGTTGGGTCGAACAAAACCCTTGCTTCAAAGCACTCAAGCTAGAGCAACAAATCAGCTTATGTCCCTCGCGAAAGGATACGATCTCTTTACTCTTCAAAGAAAGAGAGAAGAACCCAAGTTCAAAATTGACAAGTACAAAGGGGTAGCAAGTATACTTGCCAAATCAGACGAAGTTTCAAATTCCTTCACAAAAGATTCAAGATATACCTTGGTAGATAAGTTGTGACTAGGAAAGTTGATATAGAACCAATGTTCCATATCGCTCAAGCACCAAGGGGAGTCAGATGTGAGATAGTAAGAAACCATCACGTAAGAAAAAAATAGTTTACGATTGAGATAGTAATGACATCCCAAATCACCAAACACAAAAGGTATAAGATCATCCATGTCTCCTAGGTGGTTTGGTAAAGCTTTGGTTTCTTGAGGCAGAGGTCCAAAGCTATAAACCCGAGCTAGGTATGTAATAGCTTTGGTTAATTTAAAGAAGTAGTAACACAATCTAACCCTTGGGATAAGGAGAGTCCTATGAGTACTATGCCCATTCACCTTTATAAATGTACTTTCAAAGTTAAAGCTTTGGAGTAAGCCTCTCGAACCTCCTTTAAAAAAAAGGGATATAAGATGGAATCAAGTTAGAGATCTATGACGGAAAAAGTTCTTTAAAAATGGATAAGGGCCAAGAGCCAAACTCCTTGATGGGTTAATAAGCAACCTAGGCTAGATGTACCTAGAAGCATGATGTGATTCTATACTAGCAACTTAGACACACCTCCAAGATGCATAGGTTGTGTTTTGTTCCTTAAACCTTAAAGCCCAAAAAATGGAGAATTATGTGAGACCAAACTCCCGAGAAGGGAAAAAAGTTATGTCATGTACTATGCCCATTCACCTTTATAATTGTACTTTCAAAGTTAAAGTTTGGGAGTAAGCTTCTCGAACCTCCTTAAAAAAAAAGAGGGATATAAAATGGAATCAAGTTAGAGATCTATGACGGAAAAAGTTCTTCAAAAAATGGATAAGGGCCAAGAGCCAAACTCCTTGATAGAGATTAATAAGCAACCTAGGCTAGATGTATCTAGAAGTAGGCTGTGATTCTATGCTAGCAACTTAGGCACACCTCCAAGATGCATAGGTTGTGTTTTGTTCCTTAAACCTTAAAGCCCAAAAATGGAGAATTAAGTGAGACCAAACTCCCCAAAAAGGAAAAAAGTTCTTTCTCGTGTACTAATCTAAACTTGTCAAGGAGGGGCCTGATGGATGGGATTATCAGTTCCGCATTAAGTAAAGCTAAAAAATTAGCAGAGAAGCGCACCCAATACAGCAGCCATGGTGATCGCGAATAAGGCCCATAAAAGAACAAGTTACAGATACCCGGATCCAAAGATGATATAAATACTTTTTACTCAGAAATGCATGAATCAGGTCAGGAAAACAGATGAATAAGTAGTCAAATTAGTAGGAAGTACAAGCAAATCTGAATAATATTATGGCCTGTTAAGCTTGTAAATTGTAATACATAGCAGAAAGGAGCAAATCTCATGTGTGTCTAAAGAGCTTGCGCAAGGAAGAACACAGCGCCGCGGAAATGGAAACCAGAATGAAGGTCCTATGTTGTGTTCTGCATTCAATCTTATCACCTTGCCAACAGCCGCCGCGGTGTCAGGATGAGTGATATGTATAGGCTACTAAGTGCCCCCCACCTGTACTTTCAGTTAGTTCTTACTATCAATGAAGCTTCAAGGTGCAGAATACGGAGTAGTAGGAGGAGTAGAGGCGGAGAAGGGAAGGCGATTGATCTGTGTGAGTGTGGCGGTTCAAGGGCATTTAGGTCCACCTTCTTGCGTCTTCCAGTTATTGTAGCAGGGACACACTTCCTTGTTTCCGTAAGTGCCGGGGGGCACGCACAAGCATGTTGCACAGCACTTCTGGCAGAAGAACATGCAGGCCTTGCGCTTTGACGTCCTGGAGCACCGATAAGAGCACGCAGAAGGACATTCTGCAAAGCACAAGAATTGGGCATGTCAGCCATGGATCAACAGAACGCTTAGTTCACAGCACTTGCTTCGTTCCACAATCAAATTGCATGAAACAGACTCGGTTTATGTCACATGACGCGAGTTTTCTAAAGCTTCATAGCCATAACCATGCTCGCCCCGCATTAAGAAGACTCTCATTACAGCAGGGCAGATCTCGCTTGACGCAGAAAGCTGCAGAACCGCTAATGGCAGAACAGAGGTTTTTCGACGTCTCATGCAACCTTGCTCCTGGGAGAACGGAGGTTCTTCGACGTCTTAGCAACCCCTGCTTCATCCTAGAGCTGTGTGGCTCCTTGCGTAAGCTCGCCCCGTAAAACCGAGCTGCCTAGGCGTTTCTGCTAAAGCTTCTTTGGAAAAATGCCGACAAGGCGAAAACGCAGTACAAAGCATACAGAAAGATAGATACTCACGTCCTGCCCGCAGGCTTCCTTGTCTGTATCCATACTGTGAGAAAGAAAAACCCACAAAAGCGATTAAAAAGCTGGAAGTGCCGCATCATCACGGAAAATGCATATAGATCTCATAGCAAAAAAAGAGAAGAAGAAGCCGGCTCACGTTGCGTCTGCCGTAGGCATCCGCTGCAAAAGCGGCGGAGCTTTTAGCTGCAGCGCTTCCCTGCATGCAGCAAAACCATACTTCAATCCTTGCTTGGATGAGAGTACTACGAAGGTCATAAACACGGTGATCCCTACTTCATTTCAGTACAGACAATCAATGACACTATGTTCTGATTAAGAAATGTACACCCACGAGAGTCCTCACCGTAACCACACTGACGCACACAGAAACAAGGAAAAGGGCAATGCAGAGTAGCAAGAGATTGGGAAGCCTGGCCATGGCGGTTCAGCTGGTACAGATCGATGCGCAATGCGTCGAAATGCCGGCTACTTGCTGCAAAGCGCGTGCAGCGGAAACCAGAAAACGCAGGTTGGCTTGATCGCTTACAGATGGGCATCGAAGCTTTATAGGGGGGGCGACTCAGGGAGCCGATCGGATGAACATGGAGGATGGGGTAGGTGCGAAATGGATAATGCTCTGATAGAAAGAACATGGGTGAGCGCACTGGAGTCTGGGACTTCGGAGGCTACTTGATGGAGAAAAAGGAAGATGAACAGGACGCAGAATACTCGCAGACAAGTAATAACATGTACGGCAGAGAGAGAGAGACGCTGTTAGATTCACGTAGGGACATGGAGGCTGGACCTTACAGGTTGAACCCACCACCATTCCAGGAACACTAGGAAGAGTGACGACGATGATGTAATACTGCTTCTCGCTTCGCTTCACAGATAGAGACTACATAGAGCACATGCATTGAACCCACCACCATTGCAGGAACAATAGGAAGAGTGATGATGATGTAATATTGCTTCTCGCTTCGCACACATAGAGACTACGGAGGGCACATGCATGTGTGTGTGTCTTTTTTAGAGTAGAATGAATTGAAAACACACTCACACACATGATTTCGATTTCGTAAGGTAGAGGCATTCATCTTTGAGGAATTCAGAGATATATTTAGTCAAGATTTGAATTCAGGACTTCCTCTTAGAGACTCAAGGCGTCAAATCACTAGGCTATGTAGGTTTGGACACACCATTTCAGGAACAATAGGAAGAGTAATGATGATGTAATATTGCTTCTCGTTGTCCAAGCTTGCGTAGCCTAGTGGTTTGACGCCTTGAATCTTTGGGAGGAAATCTTGAGTTCAAGTCTTTGCTGGACATATCTCTAAGTTTCTCAAAGATGGGTGCCTTTACCTTACGAGGTTGGGTATGTGGGTGTGTTTCCAATTCATTGCACTCTCAAAAAAAAAAAAACAACTTCTTGCTTCTCAGATAGGGACTATGGAAGGCACATGCATGTGTTTTTGGGTGAGCAGATTACACCATGGAACCTTTTGATGATCGTAATTAGGGGTACATGAGAATCACATAGATAAAAATAGTTAACAAGTACATCTGTAAGTTGTAAGGAGGTCAATAATGTAAGTTGTAACTATGCTCAACAAAACCAAAGAACTGTAAGCATGGCAGCATAGAACAACAATATCAAGGTACATAATAAAATTGATTGTAATCATATGTGAGCTTTTAGGTAACCGAACGGAAAGATTAGCAAAGTGACATTCCATTTGGGTCACTCAAAGGCTCATCATGCACATCATCAAATGTACATTGTCATGTAGAGATGGTCGAAGAAAGGAATAGGCAAAGTTCTTTCTCTATGAACTTCTTTTGAGCAAAAATCTAATTTTCATAATGTTCTTTCACCACAAGGAATATGGGCGTTGGCGACGGTTATTGTGACACAATTTCATCGCTATAAAATTGCATAAAGTGTCACAAGAAGCGTTGAGCGTGGAAAGTCGGTTAAACGACGACAAATATGATGTTTTTATCGACGTGTGGCACGACAGGAAATGCGATGCTCACATTGACCGTCACTAAAGTGACGGTTGAAAAAAGCATCGCATAAATGCATCGCATAAGCGACACTAATTAACATCACTTATGCGATGCTGATTGCACAGGCCTTTACGATGCCTTAGCATCGTGCATCGCTCACACGAAGGGTTTTTTATAAAAAAATTAAAACATTGGAGGCTCTTCGATCAGCATCTTCACGCATCTCATCGAAGAGCTCTCCAATGTTCGCAATTGCGCTGCACTTACGAGCTAAAACAATCGCTTGCAGAATTGTTGTTTTGCCTAATCTTTATCTTATTGTCTCTCTCTCTCTTTATTGCAGGTTATTCAAGAAGCTAACCAAGCAAAAAATATGGCTAACTATTGTAAGTACAATTTCCATTCTTTGTATATCATTTGAATTGAGTTATTTTCATTAGTTAGCATAATCACACTTATTGATATGCACATATACACTTATACATGATGAAGATGCACGTCCACACATATACACATACAGACATGCACATACACACACATACATGTGCACATACACTTACACATACACACACATACACATGCATATGCACAAACATTTCTACAACCACATAAAAAGACTTGCATGCATGCATTATTGCATATATACATACACACACACATTAACATATACTTAAATACATGTATATGCACATCCACATGCAAGCACATTCACATGCATGCACATGGATGCAAGTGGAAATGCATCCACATGCACATGCATGTTTCATACATATACACATGCATATACATACACTTGTATATGTTTATACACATACACATACACATACATATGCACATATGTATATATACACACACATACACATATATATGCACATATGTACACACACATATGCACATACACACACATGCACATACATACATATACACATATACATGCACATACACACATATACACATACACTTACACATATACATGCACATACATATACACACACATACACATGCACATGCACATACACATATATACTTACACATGCACATGCACATACATACATATACACACACATACACATACACATGCACATACACATACACATATACACTTACACATGCACATGCACATACATGCATATACACATATACATATGTACATAGATTCATATACACACACATATTACACACACATATTACACACATATGCATTCACATACGTACACACACATATTACACATATATACATGAACATACATACATACATACATACATATACACACATACATATACACAGATACACATGCACATGCACATACACATACATATGCATATACACTTACACATGCACATGCAGATACATGCATATACACATATGCATATGCACATACATACATGCACATATATACATAGATACATACATATACATGCATATAGACACACTTACACATATAGATATATACCTACATGTGCATATATACATTTTATATACACACAAGCACACATAAATATGAATGAATTATATATAATTAAAGTAATAAAACACATGCCTAATATAAACAATAATAACAATCAATAGAACAAAACTTTTCATTACTTAATACCATACACACAATTCAAAACATAACTGAAATGAATTATATATATATATATATGTATATGTATATATCAATGTAAATACATATACAATGTCATATTCAAGAATCCTCATCATCATCATCATCATCATCATCAGCAGCAGCAACATCATGATCATTCTCATCCTCATCATCACGATCATCCACATGATCTGATGTATCTGTGTGAGCACCCTGTGACGATCAAGATCGTCCCTCCTGTGTCTATCTCTCCACCTCATCCATATCTGCCTCTCCATAATACTCTTGTATTACATATAACAAACATAAATAAGTAAAACAATTAAAATCTCCATAAAAATAAAATAATTATATAAAATTTAATAATACTCACAAATGCATCCGGATGATCTCGCATATACTCGCTCAAACGTGGATATACAAAATGTGTGGCATATTCAATCTCATGTTTCGCAGGATATTGACCATAATCCTTTTGCTGCATTGAAACAAATAAAAAAGATTAGTTTCTTAACTAAAATAAAAAATATACTTACAATAACACATATACTTACAAATGTAGCTACAAAACCATGATGGCCCATTTGGCGTACGTGCGATGTGTGGCCCGACTCAACTCTCTTCTTTGCAGTAGTCTTTTTATTTAAGGAAAAAAGAAATATATAAATTAAATGTAAAAAATTAATAAAATATATGAGAATTATAAATATAAACTATTAATTTGTATACCTTTTGCTGAGGAAATGACTCTTGAAAACGTAGCTGTCTACAAAAAAATTACCACATCTCAGGTGGTATGTTAGGTTGCCTCTTATTTTTTTCCACCATACAATATCTACTCTTATTTTAATCTCAAACAAAAAAAAGAATCAGAATACATACACATATATACACACACATACACATACCCACATACACATATACATGCAAACATATACACATACATATATGCATACATATACACATATACATACATAAAACATAAACACACATATACATACATATAACATAAACACACATATACATATCCACATATATACATACACACATACGCATGCATGCATATACACTCATTCATACAAAATACATGCATTTATCCCACAATAATGTGTTTTTGTGTATATGTGAATATGTGTGTATGTGTAAATGTGTATATGTGAATATGTGTGTATGTGTAAATATGTATATGTGAATGTTTATGTATGTAAATAATCAGATTATTAATATCAAATACCATCATTTGTAGATTTTGATCAATCAGATGGAACTCCACCACCGTCTCCTAATCGTGCAAGGACTATATACTATAAGTATATCAAACTTTTAATTTTAAATATATTCGATAGATACATAACTGATATAATTTTTTGTTTCTTGTTATAATCAGATTATGTCAATCATAGGGCATATTTTTTGTGTGTATGTGTAAATGTGTATATGTGAATATGTGCGTATCTGTAAATATGTATATGTGAATGTTTATGTATGTAAATAAATAGATTGTTAATATCAAATACCATTATTTGTAGATTTCGATCAATCAGATGGAACTCCACCACTGTCTCCTAATTGCGCAAGGACTATATACTAAAAGTATATCAAACTTTTAACTATAAATATATTTGATAGATACATAACTGATATATTTTTTGTTTCTTGCTATAATCAGATTCTGATCAATCCGTCTCCTAATCGTGCAAGGACTATATACTATAAGTATATCAAAATTTTAATTTTAAATATATTTGATAGATACATAACTGATATATTTTTTTGTTTCTTGTTACTAACGCTGGTTGTGGTCTCTTTATTGTAGAGGATTTGTATGTGTTTCGGTACTCTGAACTCACTCTTATGTCGTTTTGTGGTCTTATATATGGATGGGGAGATTGGAATCGACTTGCATGTTATGTTCAAAGCATGAGTACTTATGGAATATTCTTGAATGCAGCATCCCTTACTAGTAGAAGGATTTCACATGTAGAAAATGAAAGATTATATATTGATGGAAAACCTTGCATGCATGGAAATATAGCGGGATTAATAAATAGTAGTTGAGGGTTACTTTATAGTTCAAAGACTAATTGCACATTTGAGGAGCGTGAAAATAGTCATGAATCACCATACATGAGTAGAGATGTATCAAGATACATAGTTGTCAATGTTATTACTACATTACATGCTGGTGATGAATTACTAGTGAATTATAGATGGTGTAGACCTCCAAGCGCACCTTTTAGCTAGAGAGAGAATGGAAATTTTCTATCCATATTTAATAACTTATATATTTAATTTTATGTTTAAAGTTTACTTTTTATTCATTTATGGAATATTAATGTTTTTTATTCATGTGTGTAGATTCCAATGTATGATGTTGATGATATTCCTCCACACCATTCACAATTGCCAATAAGACCTCATTTATCAGAAGCTTCTATGAGGAGGCTATGCAAAAGTGATCATGTGGAATATGCAAGGTTGAAAGACCTATATTCAAAAGAAGATAAAGTACAAGATTTGTGCGACAATGATGAAGATGATGGCATGGCAGATTTTATTGAGGGTTCGTATCAAAATGATAGTGAGAGCATTGATATTTCAAAAAATGATAAATATATTTTAGAGGAATGTCTAAAGCATGTATATGAAGGAAGTCGTTTGACATGACTAAGTGCAAGCTTACTTATTCTCAATCTTCAAAATCATTTTGAATGGAGTAATGTATCTGTTTCGACACTTTTGAGGTATAATTTTTAATTCTCTATCTATTTATATATATACATGCATAAATATATATGTATAAATACATGCATACATAGACATACACATATATATACATGAATGTATACACACATATACGCATACACAAACATATACGCACATACACATGTTATGAGAGTAAAGTCAAATTATACATACCTGTATCGAATGAAGATATTTTGTCTGCCCAACCTTTAGAATCTTCCTAACACATCTGCTTCTCCAATTCTAGTCGACCTAATACCTGCGCAGCAAACTCTTTTATGAACTTTGCATACAAATTTTAAGTATGAGTTAGCTATGGAGGTATTAAGCCATTTGAAAAATAGGAGAATTAAATTTACCTCGAAGATTTTGAAGTATGGAAGAATAATTTTAAAGAATGGGCGGACACAGTGTCCATTCGGTGTAGGTTTTTGTTTTTACCTTAGCTACGATAAGAACAAGAACTTGCATTGAATGAACACTTTATGTCCTCCCATACTTTAAAACTATTCATCCATCTTCCAAAATTGCCGAGAGAAATTTCCTTGTCTTATTTTCCAAACAACTCAATACCTGCATAGTTAATTGATACTTTATCCTTGTAAACAAATATGCAAGTCTTAGTTAGCAAGGCAGGTAATAGATATACTATAAAATGGGAGACAAGCAAACGGTTCGGTGCTCTAGATATGAAAGTATGCAAATATTAAGTATGAGTTAGCTATGGAGGTATTAAGCCATTTGAAAAATAGGAGAAGTAAATTTACCTCGAAGATTTTGAAGTATGGAAGAATAATTTTAAAGAATGGGCGGACACAGTGTCCATTCAGTGCAGGTTTTTGTTTTTACCTTAGCTACGATAAGAACAAGAACTTGCATTGAATGAACACTTTATGTCCTCCTATACTTTAAAACTATTCATCCATCTTCCAAAATTGTCGAGAGAAATTTCCTTGTCTTATTTTCCAAACAACCCAATACCTCCATAGTTAATTGATACTTTATCCATGTAAACAAATATGCAAGTCTTAGTTAGCAAGGCAGGTAATAGATATACTATAAAATGGGAGACAAGCAAACGATTCGGTGGTCTAGATATGAAAGTATGCAAACCACAATAAACAAAAAATAAATAAATAATGAAATCAAATATACACAGCTACACATGCATACATACATATACATTAATACATACATACACATACATACATACATACATACATACACATATATACATACATACACATACATATATGCATAAACATATGCATACGTATATATACATACATATACACATATAAAACACATATACACACATACATACATATACACATCCACATACACATACACATAAGCATACACATATATAAAATTATATGCATACGCACACACACACACACACACATATATATATATATATATATATATATATATATATATATATATTTATTTATTAGTATGTCTTTTTTCATGAACTTATAGGTTATTATCTGAAAAGTTTTTACCAATTCAGAATATTCTTCCTGCCTCACATGATGAAATGAAGAAGATAATCAATAATCTTGGTATAGATTATCAATGTATACATGCATGACCTAACGACTGTATTTTATGTAGAGGTGAATATGCAGACTCTTTGACATGTCCAAAATGCCAATCTCCTTGATATAAGGACGAAGAAGGTAAAATCCAAAAAAAGGTATTGAGACATTTTCCATTGGCTCCACGGATTAGACATATGTTTCAAAGCCCCGAATTATCAAAGCTTTTGACATGGGGACATGATCATAAAAGTGCTGATGGAATAATCAAAATTTGAATAGATAGTGTTGCTTTTCAGCATATTGATTCTACACGGCATGATTTTGCACAAAATCCACAAAATCTAAAGTTAGGAGTTGCATTAGATGGGGTTAATCCATTCTCCATGAAATCCAGTAAATGGTCAACATGGCCAGTGGTAGTCATAAACTACAATCTTCTACCATATCTTAGCATTAAAAAGGAACATTTAATGTTTTCACTTTTAATCCCAGGAAAAAGACAAGTTACATTCAGCACCCCCTTTCAATTCTCCCTGATCTCTATGTATGCTCCAAACGAGGATGCGGCAAGGATCAATACTTGGTCCTCCTTAGACTTGTTTTCTCAGAATGTCATGATTTGTGGTGACTTCAATATGGTGGAAGATCCCTTTGATAGGTGGAACAACAAGGGCTGCATCATAGATGGCCAGGAGAAAGATACTTGGGACCAAACCAAACTGTTTTTGGACCTGGTCGAAGTCAAGGACTCCAGTGGGTTTTCTTGGTCCAATCTTCAATTGGGTGAGGACTTGAGGAAAGCGAGACTCGACAGAAGCTACATTTCTCAGGACCTCGTACATCAATGGGGTCCTCCCTCCCTAACGCAACATATTGACCTCACCATCTCAGATCATTACCCAATGGTGCTCACCTTCCCCCCTCTTTCTAAAAGTCGCAAGGCACCTTGGTTTCACACGAGCCCGTTTGTCCTCTCTCTTCCCTCTATCCACCAAGAAATCAATAATGCTTGGCTTGAGGCCTTCGCAGTCTACACCTCTCCAACAAAGTGTTGGAGAAACGCAGTGGAAAATTCTCGTCACATCTTGATTCAGACCACGAAGGCTCTCAAAACCATCCGCAGAAGACATAGAGAAAACCTATATCGCCAGCTCCGGAGACTCGAAGAGGAAGTTAATAAAGGGAAGACTCAATCTCAAAAGGGACTCCAAAATATTAGAGGAAGATTAAGATACGAGGAGGAGATCAAAAGGAAAAATCTGCAAATATATTTTAAGGAATGGTGGGCTGGAAAGGCAGATAGACCTTCCAAGGAGATGTGCAATATTCTCAAAAGAAAAAAAATTAGAGACGATATCCCCCTACTGCTTGACAAGAATGGGGTGGAATGTAAGACAGAAGAAGAGAACATTGGCATTATAGAAGCTCACTTCACGGGTCTTTTGGGTGGTGCTTGTCCCCTCTCCCCCCATCATAGGCGGGATTGCATGGCCACCATCTCTCGGACTTCCCTGCATAGAATCCCACACAACTTGAGCGCTTTGCTTGATGCCACCATTTCCGAACAAGAGGTCCTTGAAGTTATTGACTCACTTCCAAATGGCAAGAGCCCGGGACCTGATGGGCTCACTAATGAGTTCTTTAAATCTTTCAAACATGTGGTGGCCACCCCCTTACATCTTGTTTGGTTTGAGGCACTCGAGTTTGGTGCCCTTCCCGCTTGTCTCAACAACGGCATCGTCAAACTTATTCATAAAAAAGGGGAGAGGAACCGAATTGAGAACTAGAGACCTATCACAATGCTTCAAACTGGATATAAGATTCTTGCTAAAGTCATCGCCAATAGGTTATCATGCCATCTAGACCAGTGGCTTAGCAAAGACCAAAAAGGCTTCATTAAGGGAAGGTCAATATTCGAAGCCATCATTGATATATGGGAAGGTCTGGACTTCGCTGCAGAATCTAATCAGGACATTGTCTTTGTTAGGCTCCTAAGCCCAAGGAAAAGATGATTGTGGAAGCCTGTATTTCGCTTAAACCCCTCGAAATTGGTCCACTTGGATTACCTAGAGCCCATAATTATCTCGCAAATCCTACTCAAATTTTCTTCATCCAGGTCATATACCTTCTTCGACAATTCATTCTTCGTCCTTTCTAACTCTGTTCTGAACGCATCCAACCTATCCAACACCGCTTTCAGCTCTTCCTCCGTTTTCCTCGCTTTCGGATCCTCCACCTGTCCTCGCATCTCGTCGTCTTCCCGATTCATCCACCTACCGAGCTTGCTACTCAGCTTTGCATTCTCTTTTTCTACCCGTCTCACTTTCTCATGGCTCTCTACTTGGGCACTTTTCATTCTTTCTAACTCGAGGTGGAACTCGTCACATGCCTTACCCGCTTGATCACTATATCGACGGATTATGCTTTGTACCTTCTCAATTTCATGCTCCATTTGTTCGACTCTCCTCATCAGGTCATCCTCGTCTCTTGAGAGCTCTTCTTCGATCGCAACTCCAAAGCAGTCGGCTACCATCAAGCCGGATCTCAAGTCCCAGACCACGTTTTCACTCTCGGGCTTCACAAGATCTTGCCTCCAGCTTTTGTTTACTCTTCTCCACTCCTTGTTTTCATTTTTCAACATTCGTACTTGCTTTTCCCAAGTTTCTAGGACCTCGGCCATTTTCTCTTGATTTTCCTCTAATTTCGCTATTTTGATCCTCTCGTTATCTCGCTCCACATGCAACCAATTGACTTGACATTCCAAGCTCTTCACAAGTCCTATCAAGTCTCGATCATGAGATCCAGTGTCCTTGCTTTCACTTGCTCTCGCAGTCTCCGTCGACGAAGTAACTCCACCCTTGTCAACTTCCACATACAAAGAGGATAAACACCTATCTGGTTCATTCGTTGCGACCCTTAGGTCAATCACCTCTTTTGAGCCACACACGTGCTCGCATAGTCTCTTTTTCCCACAGTCCTCACATGTGGGGACAAAATCCAACGGGGTGCATACACGAGGGCAATATTTAGCTATATGCCCAATCTGCTCGCAACACCAGCATCTCACATAATTTGATATCGGGCCAAATTGCCACCCTCGGTTCACATGACGTCTCATGGTCGGATGAGAATCTATCCATCTCCTATTTTGTCCAAAATTCGGTTGCCTCATATTGGCATTCTCCAAACCACATGCTGGCTTTTGTTGGGCCATTTCTTTAATGAAGGTTGAGGCAGATTTGGGATCGACTTGGCTGTGCCACACAATTGGGGCACCAAGCGAACTCGTAGCACTCTCGATGAGATGTGCTAAGCCAATTCCCGACAAACGCACCAAAATGTTAGGCTCCTAAGCCCAAGGAAAAGATGATTGTGGAAGCCTGTATTTCGCTTAAACCCCTCGAAATTGGTCCACTTGGATTACCTAGAGCCCATAATTATCTCGCAATGGATTATTCTTATGGCTATGCACTAGCTCATAAGTTCCCGGCAAACGCACCAAAATGTTAGGTCTCTGACCCAAGGGAAATTGCCTTACATACACACCTATGTTTGATTCAATCAACTTGTAATATGCCACTTTCTTTCCCTCCGAGCCCACAATTGCGCTTGAATATATTCTTTTAGGGATCCCCAGTAGGATCGCCAAATGTTGGGTCCTAATGCCCACGTGAAAAGGTGATTATACACGCTTTAGTTTTGCCCAAATTACTCAATTCCGCCCACTTGGCCTACTGTAAGTCACCAAAGAATGCTCGAATGTACCCGTGGAAGAGAGGAATTAAAATCCACTAATGCATATCCAATCATAGATCTCAAACCGTATCTCGCTTTCTTGTCCTTTCTCTCAACTTCGTTCGCTTATGCACATGCACACACATAGTCGTTCCCTTTACCCGATGTTTCTCTCACTCGTGTTCTCATGCCCTTTTTCCCCGTGTGCATTCACTCTCTTGCTTTTCTCACTCTTCACACACTCTCTTACTCACACATACTCTCTCTCTCTCTCGTAGAACTTATTTTGAGAGGCAAACGTTTGTCGATAATCCCCTAGCAATATGAGTTCAAAGTCAAGAAATATACCACACTAGAAATCTCGAATTTTCATTTCAATTGGAGTGCAAGGATTGCCCACATATCTTTTGGCTTGTAACACTCTCTCGTCTGGAGACTAGGTGTCATCCGTAATGCCCGAAGATTACCTTGACCTGTTTCCTTGGGATCCCTCTATGCATCCTCCCAAATCAGAGAAAACTGAGTGAGAGCATTTCCTCCTTGAATGCCCACCACTTCCGCTCTTCTCCCCGAATACCTGCACAAAAACCCCACCAAAGAACAAAAGAAGTCCCTTTATCAGTGAACAGTGATGCTCAAATCTATTTTCTACATGTTTCCATAGAACAGATCCAATAGAAAACGAATTTTGCTCCCTTGAATTATGAAAAACTTGGTCAAATAGCACAATGAAGCTTTGTTCTTCATATCGTTTTGCACAGATATGGTATACATCTCTCTTCAGTTATTATGGCTCTCTGATGTATTCCACAAATATCGCACATTGCTTGATGGAACCTCTTGAAGAAAGTTGTCATCAAATAAAATACCGAAACTCCAAGATATTGAAATTTCTCCCTCGTGTCTTTTCACAGAAACGTGAAACCGCCATAGCATAATGATCTGTATTTGGCTTGCGTTCCCTTCTTTACTGCAGTACTACCCTTCCCTTCAGATTATTCCATTCCCTTACTTCTTGCCGCCTCCAGAGCTCCTCCGTTGCTGCTTCTCCAGTAGAGGGGCTGCCCAAATTTGTCTTCCAGCAGTGATAATGAAAGAGGTCCCTTTTCATTCTGAAAGCACCTGTGGCAATCTCCTTTTCCTCTGAGAACTCTCTAAGCAAGACTTCCCCCAGTTAGCTACGGATTCTGCCAGGAATCTCCTCCAATTACCAACTTCTCCTCTTTGCATGCGCTGCTCTTGAACACCTCTCCTTCATAACTCGAGAATTTCATCCTTTCATTTTGACCTCATGTATAAACAATCAAAAGGCATCTACGTCCTTTCTGTTGATAATTTGACTTTCAAATAGTTAACTTCCCACGAAGGAACAAAGTTACATTAAAGTGAGCTTTCGTTATGCCATCGTTCAGAATGACTTCGTTCTTTGATGTCCTCATTTGAATATAGTTGATCACGAACGATAAAACTGTCAATCAACTCCCTCTCAGAAGAACTGCAAGAGGAGTTCAGCTTCAGACAATCGAAATCGCCCCTTCAAATCTGCCCGTGGCTCCCTTCCTCCTTTGCCTTTGTCACCTGCACAAAACCAAGGGAAAAAGAGAAAAACGACCCCCTTTTGTACGTGCACACATGCACACGGAGAACCCCCAAGGACTTCAAAAAAGCAACCCCTCCTCATGAATGCCCGATCCTTTTTGTCCGATGGAGCTATAGCGACCATTCAGTATATGCCAAGACGGACGTGCCTTCTGCTTCTCATGATCTCCCTCTGTCTCTTTTCGAAACCTTATCCGTGCTCAGAGCTGTCCTATCTCTGAGAAAAAGCCATCGAAGCCAGTCTTTTCTTCTTTTTTCTGCCAAAAAAGAACAAGTGCCCCCAAAAGTGAAACTCCCATTGCCTGGAAGCGGTGCAGCCCTCCCCCTTTTTCACCTGCTAGCCCTTTTCCTCCTATTCGTAACCTTCCACACAAAACAAAAGCCGAGAGAGAGCTCTCTTTGCTACCTTCAATTTTTTTATCTTCTTAGCTGCGGATCAAATGGAAACGGTCAGGGATAAAGGTCGGCCGCCCTTGTCATACCCTTGCTACCACACAAATTAAAGAACTTCTTTTTTCCTCCACATCTCTGAATTTTTTTCCAACGATGTGTCGAAGATCAATTTCCGGAAATCGGTCAAGCGATTGTAGTTGATGTTTGATAAGAAAGCATCCCCCCTGAAACAAAGCCGTTTCTAATTTCCTTTGCACATCAATATTCCCTATGTTCTTAGGAGGCTTCTCCATGCTCAATCCCTGCGAAACAGCTTCTCAGAACCCTTGATGATAAAATATCCTCCAACTTCAAAAGCACAATGGCCCTTTTCAAGTGAAACCTTTTCTCCACATCCCTACAATCAATATCTCCACATGCTTCTCATCAATCATCAAATTCATTCTTCAAGTACCTGAACTTGAACAAATTCCTGCCAAATAAAACCACATTAGTGCATCAAAACCAACCAAATTGTGGGCTAACATACTCCCCTCTTCTTAATTGCGAAGTCGTCCTCGACGAGCGATATGCTACCTGCACTCCAGTTCCAACATGTAATCATCAGTCAATCAAATACAAATCTTTACCTTGCATGACCATACTCTTCTTCCTCAATGTGGCACCTGAAATCATACTCGTACAATCATTTGTTAGTACCAAATTCAATCATTTCCCTTACCATCTTTGTCCATCCTCTCGCATCTTCGTCGACATGTCCACCTGTCTGCAAACTTCATTAAAACATTAGAACCTTTTTTCATCAAATCCCAATAACATCTACAACCAAAATGGAAAGACAATCATCCACATCACACATATATACTCGGCACACACATCATGATCCGTGTCACACATGCATTCTCGTCACACACAACATACATACATGCAAACAGAAGACATGTCCACAATCGCTCTCGTCACTCTTCTCGACTACTCCTTCAACACGTCACAAATCTTTGTTCCACATGCATACTCAACACACTTTCCACACACCATATATAACCAAAACCATTTCCCACTTTTATTTTTGATACTCTTCTTGGCCGTACGATCGCTTTCCTGATTTCTTTTTCTCGCTTCTAGCTGAGTTCTCTCGCCGATTTTTCATTCCCTTTCTACCTAGGGTTTCCACTACCCACTTTTCTTCCTATCTATCTTTCTGTTTTTCTTGCTCGTCAACTAGATCAGATGCTAGGTCACCACCACTTCTTGAATCGATGGACATGCGGCAAAGACCACTCAAGCCTAACATGAGCTCACTCCGACAAGATCGCTTATCGTCGACATGATTCGGGACATCGCAAGTAGTTGCATAGCCTAAGAACCAAAATGGGCACCTCTCAAGAATTCAAAGACGAACAAAGTAACTAGCACGCTTGGATCTCTCGAGTCCAAGTCTTCCACGGACACGTAGCAGACAAAACCCTAGCCGAGCTTAAGCTTCGATTTGACATGCCTCATCAGGAGTCCACACATTCCCATATCCCCACAACACAAACACATATACTCCCATCCGAGCATCATGCTCTCTCACCTCTCTTATGTCCCCCCTCGAGCGAGGAATTCTTCTCATTCATTTTTTCCACATTTTTTCATCATTTTTTTCACATATTTACTCACACTTGCCGGCCTACGCCGAAGCTGGATGCGACTCGTGGACTCGACCACCCGATCGAGTTTGTTCCACCCATCTACCAACCCAACGGAGCGCGCGACACACAGAGAGCTAGCCCTATGTGAAACCGACGTCGGTTCGTGGCTTTGACCACCCGGCCAAAGTGGGTCCACCCACTTATCGGCCCACATAGGCGCGTAGCCACATGCACATATACATAAACATATACTTTTTTTCTTTTTTTTTTTCTTTTCATTCCCGCATCTCGAGAATTAGGAGACAAAAGAAAGGACCTTTTCCCAACCATCCCAATCACGACACACACACATATATCCCCCATGGACATCCCGATGAGACATATCTCCTCTCTACTACTACTCAAGCCGAAATCAGGCCACTAATGCCATGGTCAACTTTTTCTCTCGAGACCCGCACATACTAACCACCTCGTCGACCTGAAACCTCTGAAAGTGTCACTTCAGTCCTAAGCGTACAACAGACTTGGTCCATCTGTCCTCACATCTCAGACTCGTAATCCGCAAAGCAAACCCTAGTCAGACTACAGCCGTCCTCACCCACATCCATCGTCTCGTCTATTTCTTTTCATCTCCAACCTCTACCTCGCAGAGCTTCTACCTGACACGACAAATGACCTGAAAAATTACCATTGCTCGTTGTGCTCCTCAATGATTCAAGCCTCGCCGCTAAGTCCCTTAATCCTTGTTTGTTGTGCTCAATATCACTCTGATATTGGAACAGGTCACAATCGATGCCTCGGAACCGATTCCATATTTGCTCCATCTCTTTATCCTCTCTCACCCTTTTTGCAGATCCGAGGGGAATATCCTCCCTCTTATCAACTCGAACGGTCAACTTCTCGACTTCCTCTCTAATCGATCTTTCCTCCCAAATCCTACTCATATTTTCTTCATCCAGGTCATATACCTTCTTCGACAATTCATTCATCGTCCTTTCTAACTCTGTTCCGAACGCATCCAACCTATCCAACACCGCTTTCAGCTCTTCCTCCGTTTTCCTCGCTCTCGGATCCTCCACCTGTCCTCGCATCTCGTCGTCTTCCCGATTCATCCACCTACCGAGCTTGCTACTCAGCTTTGCATTCTCTTTTTCTACCCGTCTCACTTTCTCATGGCTCTCTGCTTGGGCACTTTTCATTCTTTCTAACTCGAGGTGGAACTCGTCACATGCCTTACCCGCTTGATCACTATATCGACGGATTATGCTTTGTACCTTCTCAATTTCATGCTCCATTTGTTCGACTCTCCTCATCAGGTCATCCCCGTCTCTTGAGAGCTCTTCTTCGATCGCAACTCCAAAGCAGTCGGCTACCATCAAGCCGGATCTCAAGTCCCAGACCACGTTTTCACTCTCGGGCTTCACAAGATCTTGCCTCCAGCTTTTGTTTACTCTTCTCCACTCCTTGTTTTCATTTTTCAACATTCGTACTTGCTTTTCCCAAGTTTCTAGGACCTCGGCCATTTTCTCTTGATTTTCCTCTAATTTCGCTATTTTGATCCTCTCGTTATCTCGCTCCACATGCAACCAATTGACTTGACATTCCAAGCTCTTCACAAGTCCTATCAAGTCTCGATCATGAGATCCAGTGTCCTTGCTTTCACTTGCTCTCGCAGTCTCCGTCGACGAAGTAACTCCACCCTTGTCAACTTCCACATACAAAGAGGATAAACACCTATCTGGTTCATTCGTTGCGACCCTTAGGTCAATCACCTCTTTTGAGCCACACACGTGCTCGCATAGTCTCTTTTTCCCACAGTCCTCACATGTGGGGACAAAATCCAACGGGGTGCATACACGAGGGCAATATTTAGCTATATGCCCAATCTGCTCGCAACACCAGCATCTCACATAATTTGATATCGGGCCAAATCGCCACCCTCGGTTCACATGACGTCTCATGGTCGGATGAGAATCTATCCATCTCCTATTTTGTCCAAAATTCGGTTGCCTCATATTGGCATTCTCCAAACCACATGCTGGCTTTTGTTGGGCCATTTCTTTAATGAAGGTTGAGGCAGATTTGGGATCGACTTGGCTGTGCCACACAATTGGGGCACCAAGCGAACTCGTAGCACTCTCGATGAGATGTGCTAAGCCAATTCCCGACAAACGCACCAAAATGTTAGGCTCCTAAGCCCAAGGAAAAGATGATTGTGGAAGCCTGTATTTCGCTTAAACCCCTCGAAATTGGTCCACTTGGATTACCTAGAGCCCATAATTATCTCGCAATGGATTATTCTTATGGCTATGCACTAGCTCATAAGTTCCCGGCAAACGCACCAAAATGTTAGGTCTCTGACCCAAGGGAAATTGCCTTACATACACACCTATGTTTGATTCAATCAACTTGTAATATGCCACTTTCTTTCCCTCCGAGCCCACAATTGCGCTTGAATATATTCTTTTAGGGATCCCCAGTAGGATCGCCAAATGTTGGGTCCTAATGCCCACGTGAAAAGGTGATTATACACGCTTTAGTTTTGCCCAAATTACTCAATTCCGCCCACTTGGCCTACTGTAAGTCACCAAAGAATGCTCGAATGTACCCGTGGAAGAGAGGAATTAAAATCCACTAATGCATATCCAATCATAGATCTCAAACCGTATCTCGCTTTCTTGTCCTTTCTCTCAACTTCGTTCGCTTATGCACATGCACACACATAGTCGTTCCCTTTACCCGATGTTTCTCTCACTCGTGTTCTCATGCCCTTTTTCCCCGTGTGCATTCACTCTCTTGCTTTTCTCACTCTTCACACACTCTCTTACTCACACATACTCTCTCTCTCTCTCGTAGAACTTATTTTGAGAGGCAAACGTTTGTCGATAATCCCCTAGCAATATGAGTTCAAAGTCAAGAAATATACCACACTAGAAATCTCGAATTCTCATTTCAATTGGAGTGCAAGGATTGCCCACATATCTTTTGGCTTGTAACACTCTCTCGTCTGGAGACTAGGTGTCATCCGTAATGCCCAAAGATTACCTTGACCTGTTTCCTTGGGATCCCTCTATGCATCCTCCCAAATCAGAGAAAACTGAGTGAGAGCATTTCCTCCTTGAATGCTCACCACTTCCGCTCTTCTCCCCGAATACCTGCACAAAAGCCCACCAAAGAACAAAAGAAGTCCCTTTATCAGTGAACAGTGATGCTCAAATCTATTTTCTACATGTTTCCATAGAACAGATCCAATAGAAAACGAATTTTGCTCCCTTGAATTATGAAAAACTTGGTCAAATAGCACAATGAAGCTTTGTTCTTCATATCGTTTTGCACAGATATGGTATACATCTCTCTTCAGTTATTATGGCTCTCTGATGTATTCCACAAATATCGCACATTGCTTGATGGAACCTCTTGAAGAAAGTTGTCATCAAATAAAATACCGAAACTCCAAGATATTGAAATTTCTCCCTCGTGTCTTTTCACAGAAACGTGAAACCGCCATAGCATAATGATCTGTATTTGGCTTGCGTTCCCTTCTTTACTGCAGTACTACCCTTCCCTTCAGATTATTCCATTCCCTTACTTCTTGCCGCCTCCAGAGCTCCTCCGTTGCTGCTTCTCCAGTAGAGGGGCTGCCCAAATTTGTCTTCTAGCAGTGAAAGAGGTCCCTTTTCATTCTGAAAGCACCTGTGGCAATCTCCTTTTCCTCTGAGAACTCTCTAAGCAAGACTTTCCCCAGTTAGCTACGGATTCTGCCAGGAATCTCCTCCAATTACCAACTTCTCCTCTTTGCATGCGCTGCTCTTGAACACCTCTCCTTCATAACTCGAGAATTTCATCCTTTCATTTTGACCTCATGTATAAACAATCAGAAGGCATCTGCGTCCTTTCTGTTGATAATTTGACTTTCAATGCTGCCTTCAATGTTTTTATCTTCTTAGCTGCGGATCAAATGGAAACGGTCAGGGATAAAGGTCGGCCGCCCTTGTCATATACATGCTACCACACAAATTAAAGAACTTCTTTTTTCCTCCACATCTCTGAATTTTTTTCCAACGATGTGTCGAAGATCAATTTCCGGAAATCGGTCAAGCGATTGTAGTTGATGTTTGATAAGAAAGCATCCCCCCTGAAACAAAGCCGTTTCTAATTTCCTTTGCACATCAATATTCCCTATGTTCTTAGGAGGCTTCTCCATGCTCAATCCCTGCGAAGCAGCTTCTCAGAACCCTTGATGATAAAATATCCTCCAACTTCAAAAGCACAATGGCCCTTTTCAAGTGAAAACTTTTCTCCACATCCCTACAATCAATATCTCCACATGCTTCTCATCAATCATCAAATTCATTCTTCAAGTACCTGAACTTGAACAAATTCCT
This sequence comes from Ceratopteris richardii, assembly GCA_020310875.1. Classification (NCBI taxonomy): domain Eukaryota; kingdom Viridiplantae; phylum Streptophyta; class Polypodiopsida; order Polypodiales; family Pteridaceae; genus Ceratopteris; species Ceratopteris richardii. Next base: position 133,204,760 of record CM035427.1, on the reverse strand, counting down.
GCCAAATAAAACCACATTAGTGCATCAAAACCAACCAAATTGTGGGCTAACATACTCCCCTCTTCTTAATTGCGAAGTCGTCCTCGACGAGCGATATGCTACCTGCACTCCAGTTCCAACATGTAATCATCAGTCAATCAAATACAAATCTTTACCTTGCATGATCATACTCTTCTTCCCCAATGTGGCACCTGAAATCATACTCGTACAATCATTTGTTAGTACCAAAATTCAATCATTTCCCTTACCATCTTTGTCCATCCTCTCGCATCTTCGTCGACATGTCCACCTGTCTGCAAACTTCATTAAAACATTAGAACCTTTTTTCATCAAATCCCAATAACATCTACAACCAAAATGGAAAGACAATCATCCACATCACACATATATACTCGGCACACACATCATGATCCGTGTCACACATGCATTCTCGTCACACACAACATACATACATGCAAACAGAAGACATGTCCACAATCGCTCTCGTCACTCTTCTCGACTACTCCTTCAACATGTCACAAATCTTTGTTCCACATGCATACTCAACACACTTTCCACACACCATATATAACCAAAACCATTTCCCACTTTTATTTTTGATACTCTTCTTGGCCGTATGATCGCTTTCCTGATTTCTTTTCTCGTTTCTAGCTGAGTTCTCTCGCCGATTTTTCATTCCCTTTCTACCTAGGGTTTCCACTACCCACTTTTCTTCCTATCTATCTTTCTGTTTTTCTTGCTCGTCAACTAGATCAGATGCTAGGTCACCATCACCTCTTGAATCGATGGACATGCCGCAAAGACCACTCAAGCCTAACATGAGCTCACTCCGACAAGATCGCTTATCGTCGACATGATTCGGGACATCGCAAGTAGTTGCATAGCCTAAGAACCAAAATGGGCACCTCTCAAGAATTCAAAGACGAACAAAGTAACTAGCACGCTTGGATCTCTCGAGTCCAAGTCTTCCACGGACACGTAGCAGACAAAACCCTAGCCGAGCTTAAGCTTCGATTTGACATGCCTCATCAGGAGTCCACACATTCCCATATCCCCACAACACAAACACATATACTCCCATCCGAGCATCATGCTCTCTCACCTCTCTTATGTCCCCCCTCGAGCGAGGAACTTTCTCTGGACTGGGGATCAAAACAGAAGAGGGGTGCCTAAAATCAAATGGTCCATTTGCACTAGCCGAAAGGAGAGTGGAGGTCTGGGTATTATGGACATTGATAGTATGGCCAATAAACTTGCAGCAAAATGGATGATTAAGGCCTGGTGCAATAGAGATTCCTCTTGGGCCACATTAATTTTCAGAAACATGAATGTGATTACTCTGGTGGGCTACCCTGGATGGAAAAACCTCGACATTCTCACTCTCTTATTCTCTCCAATTCTGGTCTCACCGAAAGGATCAATCCTGGTAAGATCCATGTGGAAGAGTTGGGACAAATTCAAACCCCACATCAGAATCAGTGAAGATTGGAAATGGGCTGCAGGAATAAGACAAAATGACTCTATTTGGCTCCCAATCCAAGGCATGAGAAACGTGGAGCCTTGGAACGTCTTAAGTGCCGAGAGACTCTGGAATAAGGGATTCAAACGATGGAAGCACCTCTGGAAGCAGGACACAAACAGATGGGTGGACTTTGAAGACCTTGACCCTAGTGCTGCAGTCATGTATGAGCAATGGAATATTTTATTGAGCAGACACCATGCTTGGGACCGCTCTAAAATCCGACTACTTATGGGACACGACACTCCGGACATTTTGGGCCTTAGATGGTATAATGGCAATCGCCTCTCCAAGCTCCCATATGTCGAAGTTCACAACGACATTCACATCACGCTCAACAAGAAATGGTGTATCAACTGGACGCGACTTCGATGGGATATGAAATTTATGTCTATCTGGCACCCTCTCATTGAAAACAAAAAGTCGATCCTCCTATGGCAAATTTTACACCGTGGAATATGGACCAATGCGAAAGCTAACAAGGTCTGCAATGTCCCGCCCTGATGCAAGCGATGTTGCAATAGAAAAGAGGATATTGGTCACCTGTTCTTTGCTTGCCCTAAATCCCGTCTGCTATGGAGGATCCTTGGTCATTCTTTGGGGCTTAGAGAACAAATCAATTGGAAGCAAGCCCTCATTGGTGAAGCGATCGGTTGCTCTGCGGCTTTGTGGAATGTGATTAGGGGAGAGATCCTTTGGAAGATTTGGCGGGAACGATGTGCTCTCAACTTTGGCAATACCCCCAAGGAGTGGTCGATCGAGAAGTCCCTATTCCTTCTTGGCAAAGGAATTGCTAACTGTAAGAAACCCCCCCCCCCCCCCCCCCCTCCGTCAGACATCACAAAGAACTTCATTATGTCAAGAATAAGCTTAAAACCAAGTGGGCTGCGCATGACAGGGATGCAAGGTTTATCAACCTCCTCTATAACTCCATGTAAGCTTTATAAGGTCTACCATGAAGATCGGCTGCTCCACGACTCTCTGGAATGCCATTAGAGGGGGGTCCTATGGAAAATCTGGCGGGAAAGATGTGCTTTCAACTTCGGTGACTCCCCCAAAGTGTGGTCAATTGAGAAATCATTGTTCCTCCTTGGCAAAAGGATTGTTAACTGTAAGAAATCCCCCCCCCCCCTTCAGGCATCATCAAGTACTCCTTTTGATCAATAACAAGCTTAAACCCAAGTGGGCTCCACATGAGGGTGATGAGAGGGTGATTAACCTTCTTTGTAATGCCATCTAAGCTCTGTAAAAGCTTCCCCTGCTTTGTGGGATTTGGGGGGTCCCATGGGCACTAGTCCCCTTCTCTTGTACTTTTCTTTATTTAATTCAAGTCCGGGAGAGTAGGCTAATGCCAAACTTCCTTTATATTAAAAAAAAAAAAGACAAGTTAAAGATATGAATATATATCTTGCTCCTCTCATTGAAGATCTCCAAGAGTTATGGATGGGTATTAATGTAATTGATGTCTCGAAAGGCATCAATGAAAGATATACTACGATTCGTGGTATTGTGGCTTGGAGTATTCACGATTTTCCAAGATATGGTGTCTAGAAAAAAAAATCTTTATTGATGATGAAGATAATGAGTATGTGAAGAGAGGTAAAGGAAAATTGGCACTCGTAGAGAATATATCAATATGGTATTCCTTGGAGTATTGGAAAGAGTTAAATGTATGTCATCTTCTTGATCCTATGCATACATTCAAGAATATTGGTTATTCATTATGGCATCATCTTCTTGGACTAAAAGATACCATAGCATCAAGGAATGATTTGAAGGATCAAAACTGAAAACCAAAGTTATGGCCAATTTTTGATAGACAAAGACAGGAAACGACTGATGCACTTGCTCCTTGGGTACTTACGACAAAAGAGATATAGATTATCAACAATAGGATTCAATTGATTCGGACTCCTACAGGATATGGAGCATCTTTCAGCTTATCTCGGTTAATTGGCATAACTTTTTGAAACATATTTTACATTTGGTTATCGATGGATGTACAACGGAAGGAGTACAAAATGTGATCTATCGTCTTGGATCACTTATAAGGTAATTATGGTACTTTTATATTAATATATATGAATATTTGATATCTTTTATTGTTGAATTAACTTCTTTATAATTTTTTTAATGATATGTACAGGTGGATTACATCAAAAGAGATTGATAAAAACTCGATCCCACAAAAAAAATGTGAATGCAAAGAGCTACTATGTTTGATGGAGAAAGAGCTTCCTACTTCATTTTTTGATATCCAGGTTCATTTATTAGTCCATCTTGTAGATGAAATAGAGATTGCAGGTGTTGTTTTGACAAAGAAAGTATATGTACACAATCCATATACAACTTCCATGTAGATCCCCACTATGCTAAATTGATAACAAGTCCATTGGGATAGCATATTCCACTTACAACTGATGGTGGTTTAAATACGTCATTTCATTAAAATGATTACAACAAGTTTCACATATGAGTCTCAAGAGACTCCAATTTCATCAAGCTTCTTCATCTTTGGCTCCATATTGTCTTTTCTTCAATCCATGGTGGTCATGTCTTGTGTACTCCAAGCTTTTCCCAATAGAATGAGTCTTATTTGGAAGGAAATCAATCTACAATGATGAGAAAATAGAAATAAAGAGCACAAGGTACTGAAATGAAAGTAGACTCTATCACAAAAGCATACATAATATTCATGCCACCACCACACATAGTTCAATCCCATAAAATAGATCAATTGAATATACGGACTAAATATGCCCAACCAATGCATAAGTACACACAAGGTAAGAGTGTAGCATAACAACAATAAATTAATTACCACAATACACAATAGCATACCCACAACTATACTAGCAAGCCCAACAAATATTGTCCCGATACTAAAATGTGCAGTGATAAAAGAGTAAATTCATGTGGGGTATTAAAAAATGAACAATAGAGTTGTTAAATGAATATGGTAATTAGTGTGGAAACAACAACCTGTGGGTGATAGGGGATTAAAAAGAAGTAACATGTATGCAATAAAAGATGTTTCCATAGTGTAGTGCTAGCAAGTATGACTAAAAAAATCAATTGCAAGGTGCCATCAAACCAAAAGAATAGCAATGGAAAATTGTGAGCCATTGAGGTCGTTGATAACTTTTATCCTTCATTTTAAGAAACCAAATGACACTACCATAAGCAATACATGGTCATCTAAAAATCACCTCAAAAAAGCTGGAATGCTACCAAAAGAGATCAAAGATGATGTAGGATGGATGCACAGGCAAGATGAAAGTCTAGGCAACAAGAAAAAGGGAGTGCATGCCTCTTAGGCACCAAAGCATCCCCAACATTGAAGATACCAAAGTGCAACATTAGGAAAATGAAAATAGAGACAATAATATCCATGTTCTTGTGAAACACTCAAAAGAATAGGATAACAGTAGCATCAAGAGGTAAGCATGCATTCCTCTTGAATGTGAATCACCATATAAGCTCCTATGGTAATAGTCTTGCATGCCAAAAACAATGCATGATCCTCTTGAGTATATACAATCATGTGACAAGATCAAGTGGGCTTCTTCGCAGCACACCCCAAATCCATGGGCTAGATCTATATGCATTGTTTCACAAGAGACCAACATGAGAGCATGACAGATGAAGAACTAGCATGGTGCAAAAATTATGATAGTCAGCAACAATCAAAAGGATGAATGATCAAGAAATATTCTGAATCCATCACCATTAGACAACAACTCTATATGGAAACAGAGACTCCAAGTTGACCTATGGAGGATTTTCACTCTTTGCATGCTCTTATTTTTGCATGCAAAGAGAACAAAGAAGAGAGGGAAGAACATATACCCGTATTAATCATGTTGTCATGCATACCTGACAAGAATCAAGGAAGTAAGGACACTAAATAACCACGAAAACAAAGCTCAAGAAACACTTCCATGATAATTGACAAAAGAGGAGAGATTTTGCATTAATCCCATGAGCATATTTATACACATATGAGTAGCCTTTAAGGCTCATTCCCACCCATTCTTTCTCTACCCCCTCAAAGAACCTTAGCATAAATATTTTACATCAAATATAATCTCAATGTTATAATAGCACTACAGGTAGCAAGATACATTGTGCCCCTAACACTTCCCTTTGGCAAAGGTACCTGTTAGGGGATTCTTGGACAAGAAGGGATTTGAGGGTTTGTAGGAGAAAAGACAACAACAAGAAGAAAGATACACACTGGAAGCCTCTGTCGATTGATTGTAAGAAGACAAATACAATGGTGATGCACAATACAATCCAGTATTACAACCCAATGCTTCTGAGCAAAATGCCACAGAGTGCTCAATCACAAAATACCAAATACCCAAGGGTCTTGTTGCTGCCGGTCTTCTCTACGCCAAACCTCCACCTTCTCCAAGCCTGCACTTGTGCACACCTTGCACCAAGCTTCCACTAAGGGGGAGGGTTGGACACCTTCTGTCGGCACGCACATAGCTTCAATGAGACCTTGGGATCCTTGGGGTGAATAGCTTAGCACTTCTATGCACACTTCCTTGGTCACTCGTCATGCATACCTTGCACTTCACTTCTCTGTGTCGCGCACTGTGTGACTCTTGCACTTCACTCTCTTGCCTAACTTAGACTATGCTCTCTCTGCTTCGTCTCGCACACACTTGCTTCCTCCAAGAATAGTCCTTGCCTTCATTTGAGTGTCGATTCACGTACACTCCTAACTGCAAGAGTATCTTGGTGCTCACTTTGATGTCCCAAGATTGTCTCCAACAGTGGGCAACCAACAAATCCCTGTTTTGTCATGTAATGACTTTAGGCTAAAACAAAAATTTTAATTGGGGGGCCATACTTTCACTTGTGTGTATGCTGCTGCTTCACATACCTTCACATTTTCCTTTTAAGTCTTCACTCGTGCACATAAGAAAGGGTTCACATGAACCTTCCAACCACGTTTAAAAACACTTTGAACCTTAGGGAAATTAGAGAAATACCTCTGCAACCTACAACCAACTTTCTCCAATTTACCCTTTGTGAACAATTAATTGTGCACTACCTATGCACTTTGACACCTGCACTTCAACACTTTGACTTTGCCCATGCTGACTTTGACCTTGACCATGTTGACTTTGACCAGTATGAATTTTAGGGGCTCAACAGATTCCCACCACCTAATGCGCTCTCCATCCTGGAGAGACCACAAGGCAATTTGAACTTAAAGAAACAACAAAAGAATGAGGCCATATGAGACACAGAAAAGGATGAAGGTATTCCATTATTTTATTATCGAGAGAAATTGACATTATTAGTGCATGTGAATGCTTTATTGGATGTATTCTTTATTGAATGAAGCCGGAAGCTTGAGAATGCTAAGCTAAGGATTAGTTGGAAGAGGGGGATTGTTTCTAGCATCTAAGGGTGGCGGAGAGGAAGGCATGGGAACGGAAGCTTGTTCAATCATGAGTTGGAGTGAACTGATGCATTGCCTTAGTTGATCCCTTTCGCGCTTCATACGACGGCAAGCCGCATTGTCGCGTAAACCCATGGAATAGCGATTTTGGAGACCTGATAAGGCTTTAGTGGCTGAATCAGCCATATCACGATATTTATCTCTTTCTTCCTTGAGTAAGCGCACCGACTCTTGGAGAGATTGCCATTGAGATGTGACCATCCTATTGATGTTATCAATGGTAGCAATATACTGTTGATGAATTGAAGCCGCCGCTCATACTGAATCCAAAGATACCCTTGATGCGTTAGCACTGCCAATAGCAATCGCACTTGCATCACAGATTAAATTTAAAAATGAGGGTGCATGAGGGATGTCAGCTGTCGGGGTAGGCGTAACGGGAATATCAGCATTAGGAGCAGATGGCATAGATGGGATGAATGGAAGGAAGAACATTGGGGATGGAGATAGGAGTGGAAGTGGAGGCTGAGTCAAGCGAGATGTGAGGGGATGGAGGAAGGGTTGAAGTGGAGGGGTGACAGATTGCGCTAGTATAAGCTCGAACTTGCCGTGGGTGAATGTTAGGCGACTGAAGGAAAGCTGGTGTGGCAGAAGGTAGGAAGATGCAAGGGTTGGCGAGAGGAAGGCTGTCTGATGTTTGTGTTGGAAAATGATATATCCAAGCAAGGAACGGAGCGGAGCAAATAGAGAATGACTTGGAGCCCCGAGTCAGGGCCTCTCGAACAATGTGAACTTAATTGTAAGGATCCATAGATGAGGGCAGCATAAGGGTATGGATGGCTATGGATGAAGCAAAAAAGAGGATCTGCAATTCTAATGTCGAACCATGGGATGGAAGAAGACGGGCTATGCAGGAGAAAGAAAAAGATGAAAGAATTAAGGAGGGACATCATCCTCATGGAAAATCTTGCATTGTAGGCAAATCTGTCGCGACAAAAGTCTATAGTGGCATTGGGGGACAAGCCAGAATGAGACATGTGGAGTGTGGACCAAACAACCAAGCCATATACATTCCATAGGCTATTCAGTGAAAGCTAACAAGTGTTCTTTCCATGATACAAATAAACACAACTTTGGTTCCTTTTACAATAACCATATTGTCCTTTGATATGCGAAAGGATTTGGCATAGAAAAAAAAATTTGTAAGAAAGGTCATCAAGTTGGCCAATTGACATCAAATCACATGATAATGGAGGCATATGGCATACATTATGCATAGTAAATTTTGAACCATCAATGAACTACACATACATATCTCAAATCCCAACAACATCACACTGGTAAGAGACACCAAGTCTAACTGTACCAAGAGACTTTGTTACATAAGTAGAAAGCCATTCTCTATGTGGTGTCATATGTAAAGAATTAGTAGAATCTAGCACCCATGTATGGGAAAGATAATCAACCTAAAATCCTCACCATGCACAATATTATCAAGTCTTAGCACATCAACATCATGAGAAATAGCATTGATGTCTTCTATCTTCACACTACAAGTAGGTGGTGTAGGTAACTATTTTACATGCATATTAACATGCTATTTTTTACCTCTAGAATCTTTAATGCATAGTAATAGTTCTTCATATTTCCTTTATTATGAAAATAATGGCATTTGATATCCCTGTTCCTTGATTAACTTCTACTCTTATTCCATTGATCATTCTTTTCCTTGTTCTTGCTTGTGCCATGTTGTTGATTCTTTGCTTGGTAAAAATCATGAACACTGCATGCATCTCCATTTTTAGTGTCAACATAGATGTTCTACGGATATGTTCACTCATGAGTTCTCAACATATGTCATCGTAGGACAGTTTACCACTAGGTGCACTATTGTTGATAGCTTTGCAAAACATATCCCATGATGATGGCAAGGTGCATAGCAACAAGACTACTTTCATTTTATTATCCACATACACTTTTTGAGCCTCTAACTAAGAAAGTACAGCATTAAACTCATTTAAATGAGCAGCAACACTATCCATGTTCATGCGAGGATCATAAAACTTTCTCATTAGATACATTCTTTGATGCCTTTTTTTTTCGAAATTGTTGCATAACTTCTTCCAAAGCTCCTTTGCACTTTCACAGTCCAATACTATAAAGTAAAATTATCTACTAGGTGTAGTGGAATGATAGACCTAGCCATTTCATCCAACTCATCCCGATCATCATCATCCATATCAGCAAGATTTTTTGAGATTAGTTCCACTACCTCCTCCAAATCAGCACATTTTTAATCTGATTCTTCCATAGAGAAAAGTTTGTGCCATCAAGTTTTTGGATCTCAAAATGGTATTTGCCTTGCAAGTTCTCTCTCCTCTTGGGAACACAGGCACTAGACCCTGATCCACTAGATGTGCCTGATATCTCTCATGCAATTAGTGATAGAGAACTCCCTAGAATGATTAGGGAGCTAGAAGAGTACAAACACCACTAAGGCTCAAAAAATGTGACCAAGTGTCAATTTTTTTCGATAGAGTCTCCCCAAGAAAATGGATCAAGGAATAACAATGACCAACTAAAGAGATTATGTTAGAACATATTATGCTCATACCAATAAGTCTATTGAGGATTAAAGTTAACCACTGTATAACAAAAAATCTAAAATGCAGAAAAAATTTACAAGAATCTACTCTACAAAATGAGCATATGAATGATGTAGAAAACTCATAAAATTCTGAGTATTGACTATTGGAGTTCGAGATCTACAGAAGCACACGAACAACACAAGGAAGAAGAAGAAGCTTGGAGCTCAACACACAATACTGAATGTATTACCACTAGAATGTACAAAGATAAGAGACCCATTAGGGCAATAGGCATATATAAAAGCCGGGGGGACAAAAACCTCCCAAAGAGGGAAAAAAGTGCCCCGATGGTCCTGGTGTGTTCATGTACATCACTACCTAAACATATCAACAAATCCCCCCTAGAAGTGATGCGGTGAACAAGGAGCTAGCACGCATGTATAAGGAAGTGCCAAGTTCTGTGGAATCACTCCACAAAAGGAAGTAATCCCAAAGGTTTACGAAAAGCTTCAAACTCATGTCGAGGGAGAGCCTTCATGAAAAGGTCTGCAATGTTCTCTTGCATGGGCACATATGCCAAGCAGATCTCCTCCAACAGAGAACCTCTCCCTGGCATAACGATAATGCACCTCAATGTGCTTAGTGCGAGCATGGCAGGGTTCCTCACAACTGCCAATGTTGCTCTGACTGTCAGTGAAGATGGAGGTGACAGAAGAGAGACCAACACCCAAATCAGCCATAAGGCATCTAAGCCACACACATTGAAGAATTGCTATGAAAGTTGCCCTATACTCAGCCGCACAACTAGAAGTGGCCACAATAGGCTGCTTCTTGCTCAACCAAGATATACATGAGCTACCAAGCATGAAGCAAGGGCAAGTAGTGGACACATGAGTGTCATAGGAACTAGAACAATCACTCTCAGAAAAAGCATGCAAATCTGGCTATAGTGATCCCCCTTGGGATAAAACAATCCAAGTAGCCAAGTACCACTCAAGTAGCGAAAGACATGCTTAACCATCCGCCAATGCTTGAAACCTCAGCAATTCATAAACCCGCTCATCTGTGAGATAGTAAATTGAATATCTAGCCAAGTAATGCAAAAGTAGATCAAGCATCCAACAACCCAATGATAGAGAATAGCATCAAATGCATCTCTAGCATCATGAAGACTCAATCGTAAAACTGTCTCCATAGGAGTGGCAATAGGTTTACAGTATGCAAGGCCAAAATGCTGCAATAATGTGTCAATATATTTCGTTTGACACAAAGCCATTCCACCATCAACTTGCATACATTGAATGCCCAAATAATGATGCAAATGCCCCAAATCAAACATCTCAAATGAGGCATGCAAATTAGCCTTAAAATCAGCAATATGCTTGTCATGAGGACCAATGAGAAACATGTCATCAACGTACAAAACAATGATCAGAAGCACATCATTAGCATGCTTAACGTATAAGGTGCTTGTAGTTCGACTGCTCTCAAAACCATGTGCAATCAGATAGGCATGTATCTTTTCATACCAAGCACGTGGTGCTTGCTTTAAACCATATAATGCCTTCTTCAATGTGGACACTTGGTTTTCATGCCCTTTTTGCACAAAGACACGAGGCTGAAAAACATACACTTCTTCATGCAAGTCACCATTCAGAAATGTAGTTTTAATGTCCAACTAATGTACATTCCAACCATGATGAGCTGCAAGGCCACAGATGCTATGAACAGTAGTCATTTGGCAAGTAGGAGCAAATGTCTCATCAAAATTAATGCCTCTTTCTTGTGCATAATCCTTTGCAACAAGCCTAGCCTTATACCTATCAACTGTTCTGTCAGGCTTACACTTCATCTTGTATACCCACTTAGTGCCAATGGCCTTCTTGCTAGGAGGCAAGTCACATAAAGACCAAGTACCATTCTTCATTATATCATCATATTCAGATTTCATAGTAGCCATCCAATTTTTGGATTTTGTGCTTCATCAAATGAAACAGGCTCATTCTCATCAGAGAGACTAGACGCAGCCATAACATAGCAATTTGACACAAAAGAGGCACTATGAGAGCCTGAATGAGTATGATATGACAAAGATGCATCTAATTTGTTGTCACCCAAAGTTTGCACCAGCCATTTTGGCTTAGTTTTTGCCTTCTCAATATCAACTCTCTCATCAACAAGTGCATGATGTAAATCTGCATTAAGAATGGAATGATCTACATCATCAAATGAAACCTGCAAAGGCTGAGAAGTTGCCTCATTAGGACTAGCACTAGAGTGTCCACCTTTAAAAAGAGGTAGCAAAGTATCATTCATGTCTTTGGAGCTAAGAGATGTCTCCTTCATACAACAAAACAATTTTTGTTTTTTTTTTCTTCTTATCTTTGTCATCCTTCTTTGATTGTGCAAAATTAGTAGACTTCTGCTTACTAATAGATGAGCTCCACTTGCCTTTTCCCTTCTGACTAGCTAGGAAAGCTTGATCTACAACATGCATAATGGACATGTTCTTCCTAGGTTGATCTTCTTGCAACAGAATAGAGACTTAATGCTCAAATGTTAAGGCATTTGGATTGCCTTTCATCATCAATAAGAGATTAGACACAAAACTTTGATATAAATCTGGAAGACCATTCAAAATAGTCTACACGAGTGAACTATCCGAAAAGACTTCATCAATGAAAATCAACTGCTCCTTCAAATATTTGATCTTTGTCAAAAAATTGTCCATGGAATCTCCTTCATTCACATGCTCACTCTTCAACTATTTTTAGAGGTAAGCAACATGAGCCTCATTCCTTGCATGGTATAAAGTGGTAAGTGTATCCCAAGCATCCTTTGTTGGTTTGCAAGAGTGAATGTGAGGAATAATGGCAAACAACACAAGGAAAAAGAAGAAGCTTGGAGCATAACACACAATAATGAATGTATTACCAAGAGAATGTACAAATATAAGTGACCCATTAGGGTCATGGATTTATATACAAGTGTCAAAAAAAATGCTCCTAAAGAGGGAAAAAAGTACACCGACGGTCCTAGTGTGATTACACACATCATTACTGAAATATATCATCATTATAATTTGCAATAGATGTTGAAGGGCTAACCTAGTAGTCTGACTTCACCACTACCAAGGAATCATAGAAACGAGGAGATACTATGGAAGTAGGATGAAAATTAGACATTGGATTTAAGGGATACAATGCACCATTGACCCAAAGATCAATATTCTTCTCTCTAGTTGCATGTCAGTCATTTTGAGAAACTTTGTCATTACTATCTCTAGTTGTTGGCACAAATTTTGTTGGAACATGAACATGTATGTTTTTTGAATGAGGAGCACATGTAGGTGATAGTCTCATGTTCATAATACATGTGAGCACCATGATGTTCAAAAACTCAAGCACCATAATAAAAAGAAGCACAAAGATGGATGTAATGGATTGTACAATAGTGGTATTTTAAGAAAAGAGTGTGTTTTGGTATGTTGATAGGTCAAAATAACTTTTTCTAGTGGTTAAGAGTGAAAATAGGTTTTCTTTTAAAAAAGTCATATTTTGGGGCAACAAAAGTTACAAGTTTGATGATATGGCACTTAACTTTTGGAGGGATTTTCAAAAGTGTGTTTTTATAAAAGATAGACTAAAAAAAGTAACTTCTGAGATGTGCATAAAAGTATGTGCCATTTTGAATAAATAATAGCTAAAAAGGAGAATTTTTAGAAAAATTCATTCTTTTACTCACATAGATGGACGGATTTGATGATGTGGAAAGTGAACTTTTTTTTTCTCTCTCTCTCTCTCTTTGTCTAAAAGAGAGAGATGATCTTAGATCAACCTTTAAAAAATTTATTCTTCAGCCTACTAAAAAGTGTTCCATTAAATGCACTTTGTCCCCTTAACAAATTACAAGACTAAGAATCCGCAAAATTTAGGAATCCTTATAAGGCCCATCCAAGGTTCATTTTTTCCCTAATGTAGGAGTGGGCACTATAATTAAGACAATCAGAGCCCTAATTGATTCAAGAGCTCCCACAAGTCCCATGAGGTATTCTTGTTGTCAAGACATGGGCATACACGTAAATCCACTAGAAGCTAATCTCATTGGATTAAGAGGTGTGGAAACCCCTTGCCTGGGTGAGGTGTAAGTTCCTCTTCTCTTACGTGACACATCTTCTATTTTTATCATAGCTATTTATTCTTTGGTTCCTCCTTTTGAATGAAAAAAAATATAACATAGTTGAGGCAAGAACCATAACAAGAGATAACATATCTAGAAGAGGATATCATCATCTATTTAGTGAAAAATCCATTTGAGTTTTTTTTAATGTTTTTTTTTTCATCAAGATATTTCACCCATCATAGTGTACCTATTTCATTAATGATGAATTCGATCATTTCCTAATCTTTTAATTTGTCAAGTCCAAAGACCTTTATCCAAATGAACAATAGATTTTTATCAACAAATGTTAGACCCTATATCCATAATCATATTCTAGCAAAGGTAGTTAATGGTATCATACTCCAATCTAATAGCTTAGTAAATTATATATGTGTGCAAAGAATATATCTCTTAGTAAGATTCAAGAAATATATGAAGGTAAGAAACATATGTATAACCTAGTCTTAATGATAAGAGGCTTGATCTATAGTTTTAGGTGGTTAAAACCTTAGATATTTTGTGTATTCCCTCATTTATGCCATTCAAAGAAATTAATCCTTTAGAGTTAGAAAAAAATTATTTTTTTCATAACTTAGTTCACCACCGTTTGAGAAAGTATTTCTTATCTAATTACATTGACAATTTAATCAAGTTTTTTCATCATAAGATTAGTAAATTTGATCTAGCATGTGATAATAAGATTCTTTTCTTTTGTCTCAAGCATTTCCCTTTCTTTAATGTGCATCCTACTTGAGAACCACATGCATGAATGATCATTGAGAAAAGAACACTTTAAGGGAAAATTATAGGTATACTTGGGCTGCTAAAATTATGGGACATAAAAAGGCAATTTAGAAACTATAAAAATATTTCAAGCAAGCGACACATTATAAAATTCACACCACAAGAAAGTTCCTATACTTCAAAAGCTATGTGAAACTAAACCTTTGTAATTAACCTAAAATTTGGATATCATGCTTATCAACTCAAATTATGTCACCATCTTTTACTGCACGATGTCTTTAATGTAAAATTACATGAATGGTTAGACATCTAATTGTTGATATATTTAGGTTGTGATGTGTGTGAACACACTAGGACCGCCGGGGCATTTTTTTCCCTCTTTAGGAGGTTTTTTTCCCCCGGCTTGTATATATGCCTATTGCCCTAATGGGCTACTTATCTTTGTACATTCTCTAGTAATACATTCAGTATTGTGTGTTTGTGATCCAAGCTTCTTCTCCTTCGTTATGTTGTTCGCGTGCTTCCGCAGACATCTAACTCCAACAATTGGTATCAGAGCAGGTCGTCGCTTCATCTAGGGTGCCGTCGACACTCCTCCGTTTGCAGTCTCAGATTCGCACGAAATTTGGTGAGCATACTTTGGGTGTTTCAAAGATCAAAACAGCTTTGCTGTGTGGTGCCGAAATCGCGATCTGAGCTCGTTTCAGCCTCCGAACGCATTATCATAGCGCTTGTGCAGGCTATTTCGTCTTTTTGTGCCAAAGGTATATACCAGTTTTTGTTTGCTAGTATAAGCATCTCGAAGTCTGCTACAAGTCTAGCAGAACTCGTCTAGGCAGCTCTGTTCAACTTTTTGAGATACAATCAATTTTTTGCATCAAGGTATTTTAGACACCGACCATGGCTGAAAGCAGTGATGTATTCCATATGTTGGCTGTTGAGGATAAGTTGGATGGTACCAACTACCCATTATGGGCTTATATGATGCGACATGTATTGGTTGCAAAAGGATTGTCGAACATTGTGCAGGGTGTTGAAAGATATCCTGTTACACCTCTGACTACAGGTACTACAAATACAGGTGTTGGAGCTGATGAAGATGGTGTCAAAGATGATATTCCACATATTCGTGTTCGTGCTGCTGTTTCTATTGCACCTACTGTAGAGCAGATTCGCTGGGATGGCAGAGATGCCTAGGCACATGCACTGATAGCTTTGTCTGTCAAACGTGCCATTATTCCTCACATTCGCTCTTGCAGAACAGCTAGGGATGCTTGGGATACACTTACCAAACCGAGCTAGGAATGAGGCTCGTGTTGCTTACCTCCGAAAACAGTTGGAGAGTGAGCACATGAATGAAGGTGATTCTATGGACAGTTTCCTAACGAAGATCAAAGACTTGAAGGAACAGTTGATTTCTGCTGATGAGGTTATACCAGATAGCTCACTTGTGCAGATTGTTCTAAATGGTCTTCCTGATTCATATCAGAGTTTTGCTTCTACTCTTTGGTTGATGGTGAAAGGCATTCCAAATGCCTTATCATTTGAGGAGTTAGTCTCTGTTCTGTTGCAGGAAGATCAGTCCAGGCAAAACAGGTCCATTATGCGAGTTGCAGATCAAGCTTTCCTGGCTAGTCAGAAGGGCAAAGGAAAATGGAGCTCTTCAACTAGTAAGCAGAAATCTGCTAATTCTGCATATTCAAAGAAGGAAGATAAAGATGAGAAGAAATCAGAAAAGCAGAAATTGTTTTGTAAGTACTGTAAAGGGAATGATCATATCATAAAGAACTGTCCAAAACTGGCTGCTAAAGAGGCAAAGAAGAAAGAGGCTGGAATGGTTGTTGCAGAGGCCTCTACACCAAAAACAGAGTCTACAAATCTTGTGTAGGAAGAAGAATGGGCGTTTACTACTGTCTGCAGTTTTGACCCATCTTCTCATGATCAGTGCATGTCTACAATAGACTCAGATGTTTGGTATTTTGACAGTGGGGCAACCAAACATATTACCTCGTAGCACAGTTTCTTCTCTTCACTCGAGCCTGCCCCTATAGGGACTATTGTTACATGCACCAACAACTCCTCTTATCCTGTTATGGGAGTTGGTAAGATCATTTTGACTACTGCTGATGGTAGTTCTTTCACTTTGTCAGATGCTTTATTTTTGCCAGGGATCAAAAAGAACCTACTATCAGTTCTTGCATTAGCCAAGATTGGCTTGGTTGTGAAATTTATTGATGACAGGTGTACTGTTCATGATCTGTCAAATGGCGATGTGATTATTCCTTCTGGCATTTTATGTCATGGGCTGTATAAGCTCATAGACTATGAAAGATCTGTAAATGATTTGACATGTGTAGTAAATGATTCTCAGGCTATGTCAGATGCAAAGCTTTGGCATGCACACTTTGGTCATCTGAATTTTCCTAGTTTGCTACGCCTACAGAAATCTAAAATGGTGTCCTCGTTGCCCAAACTTGAGGCACCTGGAAAACATGTTTGTGAAGGCTATATTTTGGGCAAAATGCAACGTTCATCCTTTCCAAAAGATGGTTCAGTTCGGGCTACTCAGAAATTGCAGCTTGTACATAGTGATGTCTGTGGTCCTATGCACACACCTTCTTTTGGGAATTATCTTTACTTCATGACTTTCATCGATGATTTTTCCAGGCATGCATGGGTATAACCATTGAAGGCAAAGTCCAAAGTGTTCATGTGCTTCAAACAGTTTCCGGTTTTGGCTGAAAATCTATCAGCATGTAAAATGGGCACCCTCCGTTCTGATCCAGGGGGGGAATATACTATGTCTTCTGATTTTAATGCATTTCTGGCTGAACATGGGATAAAACACCAGTGCACAGTGCCATATACACCTCAACAAAATGGAGTTGCTGAATGAAAGAAGAGGTCACTTATGGAGATGGCGAGGTGTATGGTCAAGAGTCAGGCTTTACCACATAGTTTCTGGCTTGAGGTTGTCATGTGTGCAGCATATGTACTTAACAGGTGTCCCACTAAAGCATGCAGTCTATCACTCCATATGAGGCTTGGCATGACCGCAAGCCATCTCTTGCTCATGTGCGTGGTTTTGGTTGTTTGGCATATGCACTAGTGCCTAAACAACATCGTAGAAAATTGGATGATAAGGCAGTAAAATGTATTTTTGTTGGGTACAATTCTGAAAGTAAAGGCTATCGTTTGTATCATCCACAGACTAAACACATTCTAGTTAGCCCTGATGTTGTCTTTGTGGAAGATGCTATTCAGCCATTGCTTTCATGTACTAAGGAGACATCTGTTAGCTCCAAGGACATGTATGATACTTTGATGCCTCTTTTTACAGGTGGAAAATCTAGTGCTGGTCCTAATGAGGCAACTTCTCAGCCTGTGCAGGTTTCATATGATGATGCAGATCATTCCATTTCTGATGCAGATTTACATGATGCACTTGTTGATGAGAGAGCTGATATTGAGCAGGCAAAAACTATGCCAAAATGGCTGGTGCAGACTTTGCGTGATAGCAAATTAGATGCACCTTTGTCATATCGTACTTGTTCAAGTTCTCATAGTGCCTCCTTTGCATCAGATTGCTATGCTATGGCTGCGTCTAGTCTCTATGATGAGAATGAGCCTGTTTCTTTTGATGAAGCACAAAATTCAGAAAACTGGATGGCTGCTATGCAATCTGAATATGATGCTATAATGAAGAATGGTACATGTTCTTTATGTGACTTGCCTCATGGCAAGAAGGCCATTGGCACTAAGTGGGCATACAAGTTGAAGCATAAACCTGATGGTTGCAGCCCATCATGGTTGGAATGTACATCAGTTGGACATTAAAACAACATTTCTGAATGGTGACTTGCATGAAGAAGTGTATGTTTTTCAGCCCCATGGCTTTGTGTAGAAAGGGCATGAAAACCAGGTGTGCAGGTTAAAGAAGGCATTATATGGTTTAAAGCAAGCACCATGTGCTTGGTATGAGAAGATACATGCCTATCTGGTTGCACATGGTTTTGAGAACAGTCCAACTAAAAGCACCTTATATGTTAAGCGTGCTAATGATGTGCTTCTAATCATTGTTGTCTATGTTGACGACATGCTGCTCACTAGTCCTATTGAGAAGCATATTGCTGATTTCAAGGCTAATTTGCATGCCTATTGCGACTCCTATGGAGACAGGTTTACGATTGAGTCTTCGTGATGCCGGAGATGTATTTGATGTTGTTCTCTATCAGCAGGCTGTTGGATGCTTGATTTACTTATGCATTACTTGGCCAGATATTCAGTTTGCTATCTCACAGATGAGCAGGTTTATGCATTGCCCAGGAGTCATGCATTGGAAGGCGGTTAAGCGCATCTTTCGCTACTTGAGTGGTACTCGGCTACTTGGGTTGTTTTATCCCAAGGGGGGATCACTACTGCCAGATTTGCATGCTTTTTCTGACTAAGATTGGGCTGGTTGCTATGACACTCGTGTGTCCACCAATGGTTTTTGCTTCATGCTTGGTAGCTCATGTATATCTTGGTTGAGCAAGAAGCAGCCTACTGCGGCCACTTCCAGTTGTGAGGCTGAGTATAGGGCAGCTTTCACAGCGACTGTTGAGTGTGTGTGGCTCAGACGCCTTATGGCTGATTTGGGTGTTGGCCAGTCTTCTGCCACCACCATCTTCACTGACAGTCAGAGTGCATTGGCAGTTGCGAGGAACCCTGTGTTCCATGCTCGCACTAAGCACATTGAGGTGCATTGTCACTATGTCAGGGAGAGGTTCTCTGCTGGGGAGATCAGCTTGGCATATGTGCCCATGCAGGAGAACATTGCAGACCTTTTCACGAAGGCTCTGCCTAGGAAGAAGTTTGAAGCTTTCCGCAAAGCTTTGGGCTTACTTCCTTTTGTAGAGTGATTTCCACATAGCTTGGCACTTCCTTATACATGAGTGCCAGCTCCTTGTTCACCGCATCACTCCCAGGGGGATTTGTTGATATATTTAGGTAGTGATGTGTGTGACCACACTAGGACTGCCGGGGCACTTTTTTCCCTCTTTAGGAGGTTTTTTTACCCCGGCTTGTATATATGCCTATTGCCCTAATGGGCTACTTATCTTTGTACATTCTCTAGTAATACATTCAGTATTGTGTGTTTTTGATCGAAGCTTCTTCTCCTTCCTTGTGCTATTCGCATGCTTCCGTAGACATCTAACTCCAAGACTAATTTCCTCTACATTAGTTATCCATACACGGTCCCATAAATTAATACTAATATCTCTTTAATTTCCTCTACATTTATTCTCAATTTAATTGATATGTATTGGAATTTGTTGATGCCCTAGCCTTTAGCACGGTTTTGAAGTATTTGCTTGCACCCGTCACATCAAGTGTATCACCTCAATGAATTTGGCAATCATTGGTTACAACATCTCTTTGGATCCTCATTTCATCATTGTATTGGAGAACAATATGCATCATCACTTATATAATTTTGCTAAACCCCTCTCTTATTCACCCTCTCTCTCTCTTGCTACTCTTTAACAGTATGTTTATGAAAACATATCTTTGTTAATAGTTTTCCAATGAATTCTTGTCCATCTGTCTTTTTCTCCCTTTGTTGCTCACCCAAGGGATGGCACTCCTAGGGTAGTTGTTTTATGGAAATTTTCTCCAAAGGGGTGGTGTTACACAACTATGATGAGGCCCCAAAACGCTTCAAAATTCTTCAAAATTCTTCAAATTTTCTTTGGAGTGTACCCATTTTCAGACACATAAATCTTGTATCTACCATTTTAAAATTCCCTTTAAATTTTGTAGCAAAGAAGATTTGTACATATTCAAGGCTTTTGTAGCATTTGTTTGTAATTAAAGGGAAGATTATTCCCTAAAAAATTGCAAGAAACAAGAGTTTTAGAGATGTTCCTTTTATTTTTTAGGAACTTCTTCAAATAAAAAAGGAAAGAGTCTTGGGAGAAGCCTATATAAAGGCCAAGACCTTAATTAGGATTGGTAGAATCAACTTGTGATCTCTCTTCTTGCAAATTCATAGTTGTGCTTCTTTGAGCATTTTGAGTGAGGTTAATGACTGATTATGGATGTGTGAAACTTGTTTGGGAGTTATGGAAGTATCATGTATCTTCTTTGAATGATTTTGAAGTGATTAAACAAACTCTTGTTTTAGGTGATTAATGATTGAGAAGAAGGAATTCCATATATCTATGATATTTTTATAGGGCTTTTAACCTCCTTCATTTGTATTTTTGTTGGAGTTTGAGGCCTATGGAATCACACAAATAGCACAAGGGAGAAGAAGCCCATCTTGGATAATGCTAAAAGTGACAAAAAAAGTGTTCTTGATCCCTAGCACAAACAAAGCATATGTCAATGTGAAAGAACTAACATCACTAGTAGTCATAATTATCTTACCAACTCCCATTACAGGATAAGAGGAGTTGTTGGCCAATGTGATAGTACTCCTTGTAGGGGTAGGATCAAGTGAACTGAAGAAACTAAGTTGCAAGGTAATATGTTTGGTTGCCCCACTATCAAAGTACCAAACATTTGAGTCTACTCTAGAGATACATTGGTCATGAGAAGATGGGTCATAGCTGCAAACAATAGTAATCATCCATTCTTCATTCTACACATGATTAGCATACTTTGTTTTAGGTGTAGAAGCCTCTACAACAAACATTCTAGCCTCTTTTTTCTTTGTCTCTTTTGCATGAAGAATTGGATAACTCTTTATGACATGATCATCTCCTTACAATACTTGCAAAATTTTTTCTGCTTTTCTACTTTCTTCTCATTTTTGTCTTCCCTTTTTTTTTTGTGTAGAGTTAGCATGTTTTTGCTTACTAATATATGAAATCCATTTACCTTTTCCCTTCTAACTAGCTAAGAAAGCTTGATCTATAACATAGATAATGGACCTATTTTGCCTAGAATAATCTTCTTGCAATAAAACAAAGACTAACTCCTACAATGTTAAGGCATTTGGATTTCCTTTCATCATCAAGCAAAGAGTAGAAGTAAAACTCTAATACGAATCAGGAAGACCATTAAGAATAGTCTCCACAAGTGAACTATTCGGCAAGACTTCATCTGGAAAAATTTATTGCTCTTTCAAATCTTTGATCTTTGTCAAAAATCTGTCCATAGAACCTCCTTCATTCATATGCTCACTCTTCAACTATTTTCAGCGGTAAGAAACACAAGCCTCATTTTTTGTAAGGTATAAAATGGTAAGTGTATCTCAAGCATCCTTTGCTATTTTGCAAGAGAGAATATGAGGGATAATGGCATGTTTGATAGAAAAAGATATCAATGCATGTTCTTGAGCATCTCTTGTTGGAACATCAAGCTTACACTATGCTTGAGGTGGATTTGATCTACATCAAAGGCTATCGCGTCGAAAGAATATCCGTTGGAGAGTTCTTTTTCATATGCTCATTTATTGTATTTTTTGAGAATATTTTGATGGCTCATTTACCGTTGTAAAAGCCTTGAGTTGTACACATGTAAAGGTACAAATATAGGGCCAAAATCCCACGAAATTTTGGTGGTTGAATTTGCATTCAATCAAGCAATCAATCACCTAAAAGTAGATCAATCAAGATCTTCACTTTCCTAGATTGTAGGGAAGTGAATTGATTCCCTCCAACAACCATTCCCACCTTCATTTGAATTCAAATTCAAGTTGTAAAAGTCGTGGAACACTCCTAGAGGCTATATAAGGAGTTGAAATCACTTGTACATTACATGGAAGCAATATACATACACTTGTGACCATCATTGTCTTGCTCCTTCAATTTTCTGCATCATCTTCTTCGCCAACAGTAATCTTGCAGAGGCTGCTGCTCTCTCCTCAGAGCTCCAAATTGAGTGCAAGAGGACTCATTGGAAAGGTACATAGTGTGTTTCTTTGCACTTATAGCATGCCTATAAGGTCTATTTGAGTCTCCAAAAGCTCAAGGGCTGGTCTTGTGCCGGTTGGCTTGACCAACCTTCATCGCTTCGAAACGCACTTTTCTACCTTCGACAAGCTTCTCCAAGTTCTTTCAGTGGTATCAGAGCTAGTTCAAGATGGGTGACGGCTTTCCCTCAATGATCGAGAAGCTTGATGGACACAACTACGCGGCTTGGCAAATCAGAATGGAGGCCTACTTGCAAGGTAGAAATCTTTATGGAATTGTAGCAGGTGATGAAGCTATGCCTATTCCAAGATCCAAAGGAGGACCTACACGAGAGGAGACAGATAAGCTCACACTTTGGTGCGCAAGGTCGTACATACTAAACTCTATCTCTGAATTTCTATTACCACATATTAGAGGATGCAAGACATCTCAAGAGACTTGGGATGCCCTGGAGACTTTCTTTTCTGCTAGTACCAAAGCAAGAAAGAATCATCTTTGGAATGAGTTCAACCAAATGAAGAAGACACCTAAACAAACCATCACAGAGTTTGTTACCAAGGTCAAGGAGGTTGCGGATCAGTTAGCATCCATTGGAGAGCTGATTGAAGAAGAGGTCATCATGAGGCAAATTCTCAACGGCATTCGAAGTGATAAGCAATGGCAATCCTTCACGACGGCTTACGATCTCATCATGGATGTGCAAACTCCAGACTTCAACATCTTTCTTGGACAACTCTTCAATCAAGAAGCCAACAATAGCATAAAGGAAGGTAACTCTTATCATGGTAGTTCAACAAGTGCTCTATATGCAGATAAGAAGGATAAGAAGAAGAAAGGCAAGAAGAAGGAAGAAGACGAAGAAGAGACTTCCCAAGCCAACTTCGCAAGCAAGAGCAAGTGGAAAGGGAAGAAGAAAGGACCAAAGCAAGACAAAGCCAAAGGTCAGAATGTTCAACCTTGTGCCATATGCGATAAGACCAACCACACCACTCAGAACTGTTGGTTCAATGGGAAGACCCAGAAAGGAAGTGGAAGAGGTGGATATGGCGGCAATAGAGGCAGAGGTGGACACAACTTCAACAACAACAATAGAAGCTATAATAGAAGGGACTACAACAATTATTCAGAAGATCAACCACATGAAGACTCATTACTTCTTATGAACCTAAGCCACAAAGAAGGTAAAGAAGATGATCATTTGTTCTACATAGATTCAGGATGTTCGAATCATGTTGCAGGCAACATTGCTCTTCTATCTGACTTGGAAAGTCCAAAGCATAGACATGAAGTGCAAACAGGGGATGACACGAAGCACAATGTGGAGAAGATTGGTAATGTCAAAGCTTCCAATGGCAGGACAAACATTTTGAGTAAGGTTCTCTATGTACCCACTATCACTAAAAACCTAATCAGTGTAGACCAAATAGTTGAAAAAGGCTTGCAAGTTAGGTTCACCCAACATGGAGCTTTTGTGGAAGATCCATGTCAAGGCTTCAAGAAGATAGCCCGAGGTGAGAAGCATGGTAGGCTCTTTACTTTTGAAGTAGGAGATACCAGGAACATAGCTCTATTCAACTTTGGGTCTCAAACCCTAAGTGAGCTTGAAGTGTGGCATAAGAGACTTGCTCATGTGAATGAAAGAACCTTGAAGGATATATGCAGGGATCAAAGTGTTCTAGGACTGCCGAACATATCAAAGCAACACATGATCAACAGGTGTGATGCATGTCAGATTGGGAAGGCACAAAGACAACCATTCAACCAGAAAGGCTACATCCACAACAACTTATTGGACTTAGTACATACAGATGTATGGGGACCAAGTCAAGAACCTTCATTGAAAGGATCAAGGTATTATGTCTCATTTATTGACGACCATAGTAGATGGACTGTTCTATACTTTATCAAGAGTAAGAATGAAGTATTTGATTGCTTCAAGAAGTATCTTGCGCATGTGGAGAATCATACAGGTAGATCACTAAAGAAGCTCAGATCTGATGGAGGGGGAGAATACTTCTCCAAAGAGTTTGATGAGTTCTTGCAGGATAAAGGTATCAAAAGGGAAGTGACTACTAGGTACTCTCCTCAACTAAATGGAATTGCTGAGAGGAGACACAAGACATTGGTTGGATCAGCCCGAACAATGCTTGAAGAGAAGAAGTTGCCACATTATCTTTGGGCAGAAGCTATTTCAACTGCAGTGTACCTTGTCAATCGACTACCATCCAAATCACTTCAAGGTATGACTCCTTATGAAGCATGGCATTGCAAGGTTTTTGGTTGTTTAGCTTATGTTCATGTACCATCACAAATAAGAGGTAAGCTAGATGAAAGGGCAACAAAGGCAGTGTTTATTGGATATGATTCAACTCAGATGGGTTATAGGTTCTTCAATCCTTCAACCAAGCAATTCACTACAAGTAGAGATGTTGTGTTTGAAGAACACAGGTCTTGGTATGATGAAGACAAACAAAAGGTAACACTACCATATGATCTTGATTATGACTCTCATCAATTAGGAAGCAAGCATGATACACAGGTCCAGGATCCAAGAAGTGATACAGACGATGAACAAGATGAAAGAGAAAGGGATTACAAGCTATGGAAGTCAAGAGGCAAAGCAAAGATGCAAGAGGTTGGAGAATGCTCCAAGCAAGCACCTAGAAGATCAGCAAGAGAGAAGAAACAACCAGAAAGGTATGGATATGATTCCACATTTGTTACAAAGCATTCAATCTACTTGGCAAAAGACTCTACTTCAGAGGAACCCTCAACCTATGAAGAGGCAAAGGGAAACCCTAATTGGGAAAAGGCCATGAACGAAGAGATAGATGCATTGAAGGAAATGGACACTTGGGATTTGGTTCCAATGTCGCCGAATCAAAAGGTAATTGGTTGCAGATGGGTATACAAAGTTAAAAGAAATTCAGATGGATCAGTTTGCAGGTACAAGGCAAGATTAGTTGCCAAAGGATGCTCACAAACTCATGGTATAGACTATGAGGAAACATTCTCACCAGTTGCAAAGATGACTACAATCAGGACATTGATAAGTGTAGCTGCTGCAAGGAATTGGAGACTCCTCCAACTTGATGTGAAAAATGCATTCCTAAATGGTTGGATAAGTGAAGAGGTATACATGTCACAACCACCAGGTTTTGGAAACCCTAATCATCCATCTTATGTTTGCAGACTTAAGAAAGCATTGTATGGATTGAAACAAGCTCCAAGAGCTTGGAATTACAGGTTGGTTACATATCTTCAAGACCAAGGGTTCAAAGCTAGCAGCTCCGATCCTTCTCTATTCATCAAAAGGGATCACAATGAGGTTATCTATCTATGTGTATATGTAGATGATATTATTGTGACAGGTGATGATCTAAATGGCATTCAAAGGATCAAGAGACACATGCAAGAGGAGTTCAAAATCAGTGACCTAGGTGAGCTCACATATTTCCTAGGTATGCAGGTGATATATACAGATGAAGGAATGTATTTGACTCAAAGAAGATACATTCAGGATCTTCTTCTCAAGTTCAAAATGGAGAACACTAAACCTGCAGGTACACCTTTGGAGATGAATCATAAACTTAGTGTTTATGAAGGTGAGAAAATTGAAGACATTAAAGAGTATCAAAGCTTGGTAGGTAGCTTGATATATGCTACTCACACAAGGGCAGACATCTCATATAGTGTGGGAGTGCTTAGTCAGTTCATGCACTCACCGAGAAGACCACACATGGATGCGGCTAAGAGAGTACTTAAGTATCTCAAAGGTACAATCAACGAAGGTATATTCTATCCTTACTCTTCCGATTTGGATATCAAAATCTACTCAGATGCAGATTGGGCAGGAGCTAAGGATGATAGAAAAAGTACATCTGGTTACTTAGCATTTGCAGGTTCGAAGCTAGTGTCATGGAGTTCCAAGAAGCAACCAACAGTTGCTTTATCCTCAACTGAAGCAGAGTACAGAGGCTTGACCATAGCAACTCAAGAGGCAATATGGTTAAAAGCATTGTATACAGATTTGGGACTTGTGAGTTCCAAACCTCACATATTTGGAGACAATGTAAGTTCCATGCATCTAGCAGCAAATCCTATTTTTCATGCAAGAACCAAGCACATAGAAGTCCATTATCACTTCATCAGGGAGAAGCTCATGGCAAAGGAGATCGACATTTCTTTTGTTCCGACTGAAAAGCAAGTAGCAGATATGATGACAAAGGCACTTGATGGAATAAAGCTTTGTAGATTCAAAGTTATGGCAGGTATTCAACCTATCAGAGAATGAAGACTCAAGCATACTTTAGCTTGAGGGGGAGCTGTTGGAACATCAAGCTTACACTATGCTTGAGGTGGATTTGATCTACATCAAAGGCTATCGCGTCGAAAGAATATCCGTTGGAGAGTTCTTTTTCATATGCTCATTTATTGTATTTTTTGAGAATATTTTGATGGCTCATTTACCGTTGTAAAAGCCTTGAGTTGTACACATGTAAAGGTACAAACATAGGGCCAAAATCCCACGAAATTTTGGTGGTTGAATTTGCATTCAATCAAGCAATCAATCACCTAAAAGTAGATCAATCAAGATCTTCACTTTCCTAGATTGTAGGGAAGTGAATTGATTCCCTCCAACAACCATTCCCACCTTCATTTGAATTCAAATTCAAGTTGTAAAAGTCGTGGAACACTCCTAGAGGCTATATAAGGAGTTGAAATCACTTGTACATTACATGGAAGCAATATACATACACTTGTGACCATCATTGTCTTGCTCCTTCAATTTTCTGCATCATCTTCTTCGCCAACAGTAATCTTGCAGAGGCTGCTGCTCTCTCCTCAGAGCTCCAAATTGAGTGCAAGAGGACTCATTGGAAAGGTACATAGTGTGTTTCTTTGCACTTATAGCATGCCTATAAGGTCTATTTGAGTCTCCAAAAGCTCAAGGGCTGGTCTTGTGCCGGTTGGCTTGACCAAACTTCATCGCTTCGAAACGCACTTTTCTACCTTCGACAAGCTTCTCCAAGTTCTTTCATCTCTCCCATCCCATTGGGGTTTCTTTGCAATAGGTTCAATAGGTGCAATAGGAACTGCAACACGAGCAGGAATTTGAAGATCATCATCTTCAACTCCATGTACATGACCTTCAATAATTGTATTTGCACGAGTAGTATGTCATTTTCAATACCCTACACAATATTCCATAGTCCTTTTCCCACCAATGCATGACACATAATATATGCCCATAATGGGTAATTAGTGCAATCCAACTTGTCCTCAATAGCCAACATATGAAATACATCATTGCTTTTAGCCATGGCCACTATGTAAAACACCTTGATGTAGAAAAATGATTATATCTCAAAAAGTTGAACATAACTACCCTATTGAGCTCTACTAAACTTATCGTAGACTTCATCACCCTTGTATTGGTGAACCCAAATTGTATATATGTTTAGCGCAAAAGGAAAAAATCATCTGCATAGGTATTGTGATAGTGCATTTGGAGGCCAAAATGATCTTAGATCAAAATTTCGATAACACATAGTGAAGTTGTTTTGAACTCCTAATCAATATAAGTATGCTCATCAATTTTCATGTGATTCAGAGACTATGATTAGAAGGGTGTCGATGATGACCTAGATGAAGCGGCGACATGTTTTGATACCAATTGTTGGAGTTTGAGGTCTGGGGAAGCACACAAAAAGCACAAGGAAGAAGAAGAAGCTTGGAGCACAACACACAATAGTGAATGTATTACCAAGAGAATGTAGAAAGATAAGTGACCCATTACAGTTATAGGCATATATACAAGCCGAGGGAAGAAACCTCCTAAAAGGGGAGAAAAGTGCCCTGATGGTCCTACTGTGTTCAAACACATCACTGCCAAAATATATCAATATTTTAGCCTCTTAAAATTTTAATCCTTGTTAAGATCTTTGAAACGAGCTACGGCTCACATCAAATGAAAAAATATTGAGGGAGTCACAAGCATTTTGGTGCTTCAACCCTATTTGAAGTGTCAAACAATAGTGGACCTATGGAAATGCCACATAGCACACATCCTTGAATGCATCAGATAGCAAGGGCTTGGAAGCATCAGATATGAGTGCACTCAACTCCATCAAATGTATAAGACCTTGAGATTGGAGAAGGACATACTTGCGGATCTTCTACGAGGTTAACAAGGGGAGACATTTTCATCACTGTACTTGACACCCATCCATCATATCTACCTTATGCTTCCAATTGTAACTAGGTTGAGGTCCATTCCTACTGGATTGAGAATTTAAAAGTCTATGAGCATGCCTTATGATACAAAATGACACATTTTGGTGTTGCTGCTAGGGAGAGCAAGGATCATGCCTAAGTAGCTTGTGTGATGGACATCGCTATCATACATGAGTATCACTCTTTATCTTCAACCTAGTCACTCAAACATCACTCTTTACTCTTCACACTATCCATGAAAGGATACTCTTTACTCTTCAACCAAGACACTCAAATATCACTTTTACCTCTAGGGGTGAGATTTGGAGATTGTGGTTAGTTAGTATAGATAGGTGTGTCTAATTTCGTACGTAGTACAACCATTTCTTTTTTTCTCTTTGTTTTTGTTCTTTTACTTGTAGCTCATCTTCTATCATTTATATTCCATATATTACAAGGATTTTGGAGAGGTATCAGATAGCCTGTAAGCATCTGCTATTACACCAAGCATCAATCAAGGAAGATAAATTCTACCTCAAGTATTAGAGAGCATTGACACACTTGGGAAATGAAAGCATTGAGAAGACATCATCTTAGGAAGTTGCCTTCAAGCCTTGAGTTACTCAAAAAGCATTTGATTCACCACTCGTTAGGGATCATTGACACATATCTAGGAGGGACAATTGGGTAGGTGGTCGGTTCTAGCATAATATACTTGGTGGAGTATCCACTATCCTAGGGTAGAACTTGTAACAAAATCATCTGTCTCTTCTTAAATTTGGTGACCATTTATTGTATTGCATTTGAAGTAATTGGAGGATATTTAACTCTATTTCTTGTGCTCCTGTACATGAGGGTTGAAGAGGCATCAAAAGTTGACGTATTTAGAGTGATACAATACATCAAGTAGAAAGCTCACACAAATTATCGACTAGCAACAAAACAACCTAGTGCTAACTAGAAGCTTGAGGCTCCCCTCATATGGAGTATTGTAGATTAAGGGACACATCACATAAAATTAGATTCATAGTCTCAGAATCGCACGAAAATTGATGAGCATACTCAAGGAGATTAGTGGATCAAAATAGCTTTATTGTATGGTGCCAAAATCATGATTTGAGCTCGTTTTGGCCTTCGAATGCACTATCATAGTGTAGGCAAGTTTGTATTTTTGTGCCAAAGATACATACAGGTTCCGGTTCACGAGTATAAGCGTCTCAAAGTTTGCTATAGGTTTAGAAAAACTTGTTAGGGTAGTTATGTTCAACTTTTTCAGATACAATCATTTTTCTACATCAGGGTATTTTAGTCAATGGCCATGGTTGAAAGCAGTCATGTATTCTACATGTTGGCTATTGAGGATAAGTTGGATGGTACCAATTACCCATTGTGGGCTTATTTGATGCGTCATGTATTGGTTGCAAAAGGACTGTGGAATATTGTGTAGGTTGTTGAAAAACATCCTATTTCAACTGCAAACATAGTTACTAAAGCTGATGCAGATGACATTGAAGACGATGATATTCTTCGTGTCCCTCTTCGTGTTGCAGTTCCTACTGCACCTACTGTTGAGCAAATTCATTTGGATGGTAGAGATGCTCAGACACATGCATGTGTAGCCTTGTCTATCAAACATGCAAGTATTCCTCACATTCGCTCGTTTAGAATAGCCAAGAATGCTTGGGATACACTTACCACTTTATACCAGGCAAGGAATGAGGCTTGTGTTGCTTACCTTTGAAAATAGTTGGAGAGTAAGCACATGAATGAAGGAGATTCTATGGACAGTTTTCTGACAAAGATAAAAGATTTGAAGGAACAATTGATTTTTGTTGATGAAGTCTTAACTGACAGTTCACTTGTTCAGACTGTTCTGAATAGTCTTCATGATTCATATGAGAGTTTTGCTTCCACTCTTCTTTTGATGATGAAAGGCAATCCAAATGCCTTAACATTTGAGGAGTTAGTCTTTGTTCTATTGGAGGAAGATCAGCCTAGGTAGAACAAGTCCATTATGCGTGTTGCAAATCAAGCTTTCTTGGCTATTCAGAAGGGCAAACGTAAATGGAGCTCTTCTACTAGTAAGCAAAAATCTGTTAATTCTACACAATAAAAAAAAGGATGAAAGAGATGAGAAGAAAACAGAAAAGCAAAAATTCTTTTGCAAATAATGCAAAGCAAATGATCATGTCATAAAGAGTTGTCCAAAACTGGTTGCTAAAGAGGCAAAGAAAAAAGAGTTTGGAATGATTGTTGAAGAGGCCTCTACACCAAAAACAGAGTTTGCTAATCTAGTGTAGAATGGAGAATGGATGTTTACTACTATTTGTAGTTTTGACCCATCTTCTCCTTAACAGTGTATGTTTGTAGTAGAATCAGATGTTTCGTACTTTGATAGTGGGGCAACCAAACATATTACCTCGCAATGCACTTTCTTCACTTGACTCAAGCCTGTCACTATAGGAAATACTTGATGGACATGATTAATCTCTAAATATGAAAAGGTATACTTGAGTTTAGAATAACTTTATGTCAAGCATAGCTCAAGACTTTCACCAACTTTGGAAGTCTTTAGCAAAACATGAAAATTTATCTCTTCTGTGAGAAATAGCTTCACTTAGGAAAGTCTACTTCACAAAACTTACTCATTGACTGATGCAATGATTAAAGTTTTCTATGAAACTTTGGTACAACATTCTTCTAGTGTTTTCGCAACTACTCCAAGTGAAAGTTCTCCAAAAGAACTTACAAAACTTTAGATTTACCTCAAGAAGTAAACCTATGCCTGAAAGAAGCTTTCTCCGCAGGCAACTTTCACATGTACAACTTTAAACACTTGGTCCTCTCAATCTACAACCCGTTTGATCAAATGTTTTTAGACATAGATGGCTTACCTTCCAACTTAGATTTTGAATGCTTATTTGTGCAAAACTTTACACTCTACACTGAGATTTGATCAATTCTTTGACCATTGGGATTCCACCGATTTCAGGGGTCTCTCATCACCTTTCACACATATAAATGTTCCTACTCACAATTCTCTCAAGGTGTTTACAATTAGGCTCTCAAATCTTCATCATAGATGCGTCAACAATGAAATTAGACAAATACGAAAGGATTTCTCAATTGATTAAGCACAAAAGGATAAAATGGAGAAAGATAAAGGCACAATTCTTAGAAACTTCTTTTATTCTCTTGAAAAAATATTTGATGGAAAATTCTCATACTAAGACTCACTCGTTCATCATCTACTCATCCTCTATTCATCTATTCTCCCTCTCATCTATATGACACATCTATATACAAGTATTATAGGTGTATAAGTCTGGATTCGTCATTATTACAAGATGTATATGGATTATTTACAAGATTAATGTACATGTGTCTACAACTCATTTCTCTCTGAATCTTCACTTCACTTTATGCTTCATCCTTTATCCTTCTCTTCCTTATTCATTCTTCAAACCTCTTTGTAATCATCAATTAGTGATTGTCTTGCTCCAATAGCTCTCGCTCAATCATTAGTTATGATTACCTACCTCTTCTTTATACCTGCCATTTCTTTAAACCTCTACAACTTAGGTCCATCCAAGATCTTTGTTAACATATATGCAACTTGATCTTTTGTTGGAGTATACATGATCTCTATCTCTTTGTCAATCACCTTTTCTCTCAGGAAGTGATATTGAATCTCAATATGTTTGGTCCTGACATGAAGCATAGGGTTACTTGCCAAATACAAAGAACTCATATTGTCGCCACAGATAATCGAAACACTTTGATTGATGTCAAAACTCTCCATGAGAGTTCTCAACCATATGACCTCGTTTGTAGCTTCCACCATACCTTTTTACGCTGCCTCTATAGATGATAAAGCAACTATGTGTTGCTTCTTAGAACACCAAGAAATCAATTTATCTCCCACATAACACAAATACGCATGTGTTGATCTTCTATAATCAAAGTTACCTGCCCAATCTGCATCACTATATATCTTGATTCTTGTATCCGATGTGAACCCGTAGTACAAATTTTCTTTAAGTGTGCCCTTAATATATCTTAGCATCCTTTCACCTTCAATCCAATGTTCCTTCCTTGGCCAATGCATAAATTGAGATAAAACTCCAACTGCATATGATAGATCAGGCTTGGTCAATGTAGCATAAATCAAGCTACCCACCAAACTCTGATAAAGCTTCCTATCTTTAATTTCTTCTCCTCCATATCTACTCAATTTGTGGTTCAACTCCATTGTGGTTGATAATATCCTGCAATCTTCCATCTTAAACTTGATTAGAAAATTCTTCAAATATCTTTCTTGAGTCACATATACTCCATGTTGAGTATATAAAATCTCAATTCTCAAGAAGTATGAAAAATCTCCAAAGTCAGTGATCTTGAATTCTTTCTCCATGTGCTTTTAAAGCCTTTGTATGCCTTTGTCATCTGTACCTGTGAGTATTATGTCATCAACATAAATGCAAACATAAATAAAACCATCTTCACTTGCTTTGACTAACAAGCTACTATCTGCCTTTGATTCTTGAAAACTAAGTTCCTTCAAGAACTTTACAAGCCTGTAATTCCATGCCCTTGGGGCTTGCTTCAAGCCATACAAAGCTCTCTTGAGCTTACACACATAATCTAGATTATGATGATCTTTGAAACCATCTAGTTGTTTCATGTAAACTTCATCTGAAATGTAACCATTCAAAAATGCATTCTTCACATCTAATTGAGATAATTTCCAACCTTTGCAAGCAAAAACAGCTATAAGAGTCTTTATGGTTGTCATTTTTACAACAAGACTATATGTTTCATCATAGTCCACACCATAAGTTTGTGCATATCCTTTCACAACAAGTCTATCTTTGTACCTCGACACACTTCCATCTACAAATCTCTTTGTTTTGTAGAACCATTTGCATCCAATTACTTTTTGATTACTTGGTTTGTGTACCAAGTCCCAAATCTCATTGTCAATTAGTTCATCATACTCTTCCTTCATAGCTTTCTCCCAATTCTCCTTTCGTTTGGCTTCATCATATGTAGATGGGTCTTCATCTACTTTCACTAGGTAATCATAATCTTTAGTTGTCAAGAAAGAGGTGTCATAGCTATACCTTATAGGTTGTCTTTTGTTCCTTGATGACCTTCCAAGTTCTTCACTTCTTGAAGTCTCTGGTTCATCATATTCCGGATCAAACCATGGCAATTCTTCATTTTCAATTAGTACTTCTCTTCTTCCTCATAAATTTAAACCTTTGATATACCTTTCTTTTGATTCAATGTTTCTTCAAGACCTGCATAAGCATTGTTTGTACCTGAATATCAAGTACCTTGCTCATCAAATGTGACATCCTTTGATACAAGGAATTGCTTCGTAGATGGACTCCACAACTTGTATCCCATTTTTTTATCATCATAACCAATGAACAAATACTTTTCCACTTTTGGTTCTAACTTATGCCTTAATTGAGAGGGAACATAAGCATAGGCTAAGCAACCAAATACTTTGCAATAATCTAATGTAGGTCTCTTACCCCACCAAGCTTCATATGGTGTCATACCCTGCAAAGATTTACATGGTAGCCTATTAAACAAGTATGTAGCTGTATTTATAGCCTCAAACCACAAATAATTAGGGAAATTCTTCTCTTTCATCATTGACCTTGCAAACTCAACAAGAGTTCTATTTCTCCTTTCTGCTACACCATTTTGTGGAGGAGAGTACCTGCAAGTAACTTCTCTTTTTATACCTAAATTCCACAAATAATCACTGAATTCATTTGAGAAATACTATCCCCCTCCATCTGACCTTAATTTCTTCAATTTTTGTCTCGTAACCCTCTATGCATATACGTGATAGTGTTTAAATGTGCCAAACACTTCTGACTTGTCTTTGATCACATGAATAGTGATCCACTTGGTAGCATCATCAACATAAATCACATAATATATGTAACCATTTATACTAAAGTCCTTTGAAGGAACCCACACATCTGTATGGATCAATTCAAGTCTTTCTGAACACATGAAACCTTGCTTATTGTATGATTGCTTGTGAGCCTTACCTAATTCACATGCTTCACATCTGTATCTCATGTGTTGACCTGCAACATTAGGTAATCCAAGCATTGAACCATTGTTAATCATCTCTTTAATACCTCTTTCATTGAAGTGTCCAAGCCTCTTGTGCCAAAGATCCAACTTAGATATCGTTTGCTCTCCATTTGTGAATAAGGCATGTCCACCATTACCTTGTACCTTCAACGTGAAGAGCCTTCCTTCTTTCTTCCCTGTAAGAATTTGCTTGTACCCTTGGCTAGGGTCTTCAACATAAACTCCATCATTAGTGAACCTCACTTCATATCCCTTTTCTACAATTTGCTCTATATTGATCAAGTTCTTTGGAATTGTAGGAACATACAGAACCTTACTCAAAATAGTGCTTCCATCTTTAGCCTCCACTGATCCAATAGACTTCACCTTGTGCTCAGGTGATTACTACACCCTCAATCAATGTAGAATACCCTTTGGTCTTCATTGGGAAATTCACATGTTGCATTCATGATTAGAGTTGAGTCTTCTTTCTGATCTAATGCAAAGTTGTAGTAGGTGTGTTGTCGGATTGGTTTTGGAAGATTCTTCCACCATTCCTTCCAAAGAAACTTCTACCACCCCTACCTCTAAAATTACCCCTCTGATTTCTTCCACCTCTACCTTTTTTATTGAAACTCTGATTAAAGTTACCAATGCTTTTATTATTATGCCAACATTCATGATCTAGATGATTGTTCTTACCACATGTCCAACAAGCTTTGACATTATCCTTGTTATTTTTGCCTTTTCCTCCACTTCTGCCACTTCCTCTACCTGTAGCTCGTTCATAGTGATGTCTGTGTTCCTATGCAGACACACTCTTTTGGGAACTATCTTAACTTCGTGACTTTCATCGATGATTTTTCCAGGCGTGCATGGGTATATCTATTGAAATCAAAGTCCAAAGTGTTTATGTGCTTCAAACAGTTTCTGGTTTTGGCTGAAAATTTATCAGCATGTAAAATGGGCACCCTCCATTCTTATCAAGGTGGGGAATATATGTCTTCTAGCTTTAATGATTTTTTGGCTAAACATGTGATAAAACATCAGTGTCGAATGTCGTATAAACCTCAATAGAATGGAGTTGTTGAACTAAAGAACTGGTCACTCATGGAGATGGCGAGGTGTATGATCAAGGGTCAGGCTTTACCACATAGTTTGTGGCTTGAGGCTCTCATGTGTGAAACATATGTACTTAATAGGTGTCCCACTAAAGCATTGCATTCTATCACTCCATATGAGGCTTGGCATGGTCACAAGCCATCTATTGCTCACTTGTGTGTTTTTGGTTGTCTAGCATATGCATTAGTGCCTGAACAACAATGGAGGAAATTGGATGATAAAGCAGTGAAATGTATTTTTGTTGGGTACAATTCTGAAAGAAAAGGCTACCGCCTATATCATCCACAGACTAAACGCATTTTGGTTAGCCATGATGTTTTTTGTGTGGAAGATGTTATTCAACCACTACTTTCATGTACTAAGGAGACATCTGTTAGCTGCAAAGACATGTATGATACTTTGCCACCTCTTTTTACAGGTGGACAGTCTAGTGCTGGTCCTAATGAGGCAACTTCTCACCCTTTACAGGTTTCATGTGATGATGCAGACCATTCCATTTCTGATGCAGATTTGCATGATGCAAATTAGATGGCTGATATTGAGGAGGAAAAAACTATGCCAAAATGGCTAGTGCAGAATTTGCGTGATAGAAAATTAGATGCACCTCTATCATATCATACTCATTCAGGCTCTCATAGTGCCTCTCTTGCATCAGATTGCTATGCTATGGCTGCCTCTAGTCTCTGTGATGAGAATGAGCATGTTTCGTTTGATGAAGCACAAAATTCAGAAAATTGGATGGCTGCTATGCAATCTGAATATGATGCTATAATGAAAAATGCTACCTACTCTTTATGTGACTTGCCGCCTTGCAAAAAGGCCATTTGCACTAAGTGGGTATATAAGCTTAAGCTTAAGCCTGATGGAACATTTGACAAGTATAAGGCTAGGCTTGTTGCAAAGGGTTATGCTCAGGAAAGAGGCATTGATTTTGATGAGACCTTTGCTCCTACTTGCCGAATGACTACTGTTCATAGCATCTGTGCACTTGCAACTCATCTTGGTTGGAATTTACATCACTTGGACATTAAAACCACATTCGTGAATGGCGATTTGCATGAAGAAGTGTATGTTTTTCAGCTTCGTGGCTTTGTGCAGAAAGGGCATGAAAACTAGGTGTGTAGGTTAAAGAAGGCATTATATGGTTTCATTACAAGGAATACGGGTGCATAGTGACAGTTAACATGACACAATTTCATCGCTGTATAATTGCGTAAAGCATTGCAAGAAGCGTCCAACATGCAACATTGGTTAAACAATGAAAACTTTGATGTTCTTATCAAGGTGTGGAGCAATGGGCATTGCGATGTTTACACTGAGTGTCGCTAAAGCGATGACATAAAAAAAGCGTCGCACAAGTGATGCTAAACTGCATTGCATAAACGATGCTAATTAGCGTTGCTTATGCAAAGCTATCTGGAGACGAGTTTACAAGGGTTTAGCATCAGTTACATGATGGTTTTTTGATGAAAAAAATAAAAAAATTGGAGGCTCTTCGATTGGCATCTACACACATCTGATCGAAGATCTCTCCAACATTCACAATTGCGCTGCGCTTACGAACTGAAACAATCACTTGCTAAACTATTATTTTTTCTAATCTCGATCTTATTTTCTCTCTCTCTCTCTCTCTCTCTCTTTGTTTCTCTCCTTTCTACCTCTTTCTCTCTTTGAATTTCTCTCTTTCTCTCTCTCTCTCTATTGCAAGTTATTCAAGAAGTAAACCAAGCAAAAAATATGGCTAACTATTGTAAGTACAATTTCCATTCTTTGTATATCATTTGAATTGTGTTATTTTCATTAATTAGCATACTCACACTTATTGATATGCACATATACACTTATACATGAAGATGCACGTTCACACATATACACATATACACATGCACATACACACGCATACATGTGCACATACACTTACACATACACACACATACACATGCATATGCACAAACATTTCTACAAACACATAAAAAGACTTGCATGCATGCATTATTGCATATATACATACACAAACACACATTAACACATACTTAAATACATATATATGCACATCCACATGCATGCACATTCACATGCATGCATATACACATGGATGCAAATGGAAATGCATCCACATGCACATGCATGTTTCATACATATACGCATGCATATACATACACTTGTATATGTTTATACACATATGCACATATGTACATATACACACATATACACATATATATGCACATACGTACACACACATATGCACATACACACACATCGACATACATACATATACACATATACATGCACATACACACATATACACATACACTTGCACATATACATGCACATACATATACATATACACACACATACACATGCACATGCACATGCACATAGACACTTACACATGCACATGCACATACACATAGACACTTACACATGCACATGCACATACATACATATACACAGACATACACATGCACATGCACATACACATATACACTTACACATGCATATGCACATACATGCATATACACATATACATATGTAAATACATACATATACACACATACACACATATACATGCACATACACACATATACACATACACTTACATATATACATGCACATACATACATATACACACATACACATACATACACACACAGACTTACACATGCACATGCAGATACATGCACATACACATATACATATGCACATACATACATGCACATATATATACATAGATACATACATATACATGCATATAGACACACTCACACAAATATAGATATATACCTACATGAGCATTTATACATTTTATACACAGAGAAGCACACATAAATATGAATGAATTTTACAATTAAAGTAATAAAACACATCCTAAATATAAACAATAATAAAAATATAGGACAAGACTTTTCAGTACTTAATACCATACACACAATTCAAAAGATAATTCAAATGAACTATATATATATATATATATATATATATATATATATATATATATATATATATATATATATATATATATATATATATATATATATATATATATATATATATATATATATATATAGAGAGAGAGAGAGAGAGAGAGAGAGAGAGAGAGAGAGAGAGCGAGAGAGAGAGAGAGATCAATCTAAATACATATCCAATGTCATAATAAAAAATCCTAATCATCATCATCATCATCATCGTCATCATCATCATCCTCATCCTCATCCTCATCCTCATCCTCATCCTCATCCTCATCATCACGATCATCCGCATGATATGATGTATTTGTAGTGGCATCATGGGTAGCAGTGTGAGCACTCTGTGATGATCAAGATTGTCCCTCCTATGTCTATCTCTCCACCTCATCCATATCTGTCTCTAATAATACTCCTTTATAACATATAACAAACATAAATAAGTAAAACATACAAAACATCCATAAAAATAAAATAATATATGAAATTTAATAATACTCACAAACACATCCAGATTATCTCGCATATACTTGC
Organism: Ceratopteris richardii; assembly: GCA_020310875.1. Taxonomy (NCBI): domain Eukaryota; kingdom Viridiplantae; phylum Streptophyta; class Polypodiopsida; order Polypodiales; family Pteridaceae; genus Ceratopteris; species Ceratopteris richardii. The sequence continues at coordinate 133,165,491 of CM035427.1, read as the reverse complement.
TCAAATGCGGATATCCAAAATGCCTAGCATACTCGATCTCATGTTTTGTAGGATATCGACCGTAATCCTTTCACTACATTAAAGCAAATAAAAAAGATTGGTCGCTTGCGTTTTAACTAAAATAAAAAATATACTTACAATAACACATATACTTACAAATGTACCTACAAAACCATGATGGACCATTTGGCCTAAGTGAGATGTGTAGCCCGAATCAATTCTCTTCTTTGCAGCAACCTGTTAATTTAAATAGAAAAGAAATACATAAATTAAATATAAATAATTAATAACACATATAAGAATTATAAATATAAACTATTGATTTGTATACCTTCTGCTCAGGAAATGACTCCTAAAGACATAGCTATCTATGAAAAAACTACCATGTCTCAGGTGGTATGTAAGGTCTCCTCTTTTTTTTCCACCATACAATATCTCCTGTTAATTTAATCTCAAACAGAAAAAAAGAATCAAAATACATACACATATATACACACATGTAGCATGTGCAAACACATATACATACACTTACACATACATAGATACATACATACATACATACATACATACACATATACATACATACATAGATACTAAATACATGCACACATACACACTCATATACATATATATATATATATATATATATATATATATATATATATATATATATATATATATATATATATATATATATATATATATATATATATATATATATATATATATATATATATATATATATATATATATATATACTGCTATAAATATATATACAATAAATATATAGTGTATATAAATATAAATATAAATATAAATATATAGTATATATATATATATATATATCGTTATATATATATATATATATATATATATATATATATATATATATATATATATATATATATATATATATATATATATATATATATATATATATGTGTGTGTGTGTGTGTGTGTGTGTATGTATATGCACACATAAACATACATACATACATACACACATACACTTATACACACATACACACACATACATGCATATATACATACAAAATACATTACACATAAACATATATACATACACACATACACTTATACATACATACATACATACATACATACACACATACACATACACATACCCACATACACATATACATGAAAACATATACACATATATACATGCATACATATACACATATACATACGTATAACATAAAAACACATATACATATCCACATATATACATACACACATACACATGCATGGATATACACACATTCATACAAAATACATGCATTTATCCCACAAGAATGTGTATTTTTGTATATGTGAATATGTGTGTATGTGTAAATGTGTATATGTGAATGTTTATGTATGTAAATAATCAAATTGTTAATATCTAATACCATTATTTGTAGATTTCGATCAGTCAGATGGAACTTCACCACTGTCTCCTAATCGTGCAAGGACTATATACTGTAAGTATATCAAACTTTTAATTTTAATATATTTGATAGATACATAACTGATATATGTTTTTTTCTTGTTATAATCAGATTTTGGTCAATGAGGGGGAACTCCACCACCTCCTACCCAGGCAACGACTTCACATGTGTCCTCCGATAGGAATTATGATGAATTTACTATCGAGAGCATATTATATGTTGGTGTAAGTCTTGCTATGGCACGTATTGAAGACCATGAGTGGAATGTATTGAATGTGAGGCAGAGTATGGTACTTTTGAGCATGCACCACCACCTAGTCAACATGATAATGCTTGGGTATCTATTTTTTATATAAATTAATGTCATTATTTTATTTTAAAACCATATACAAAATCAAATTACTGTTCGTATACAGGAATACTTGCTCGATGATGATGATGATAATAATTCTTATACTCATAATGCTAATATACCGCGTACATGTCATGGACTTGTTGTTCACCAATTACAAGCAGAGGTTTCTAGAAATCCTCTACCTCTTGGTTTAGAGACTGAAACGGGTGGAGATTATCCATTGCCAGCTCGTGATCGTTCTCTAGTACAAACATATGATAGAAGAAGATATGGAGGATGGAATAGAGGACCACTTCCTTTAGATGGAGAGGTTTTTAACTTTTGGGGTAATCGCTATATGGTTGCTCCATCCACTATTACTAGTGTTAGTCATGGTCTTTTTATTGTAGAGGATTTGTATGTGCCTCCGGACTCTGAAGTCACTCTTATGTCATTTTGTGGTCCTATATATGGATGGGGAGATTGGCATCTACTTGCACGTTATGTTCAAAGCATGAGTACTTATGGAATATGCTTGAATGTAGCGTCCCTTACTAGTAGAAGGATTTCACATGCATACATATATACATATAAATGCATACATACATAGACATACACATATATATATACATGAATGCATACACACATATAAACATACACACACATATACACACATACACATGTTATGAGAGTAAGGTCAAATTATACATACATGTATCGAATGAAGATATTTTGTCCATCTAGTCTATTTATATATATACATGCATACATATATACATATAAATACATACATACATAGACATACACATATATATACATGAATGCATACACACATATAAACATACACACACATATACACACATACACATGTTATGAGAGTAAGGTCAAATTATACATACTTGTATCGAATGAAGATATTTTGTCCATCTAGCCTTTGGAATTGTCCACCCAGCCTTTAGATTCTTCCTCACACATCTGCTTCTCCTATTCTAGTCAACGTAATACATGCACTCCTAACTCTTTTATGAACTTTGAATACAAATATTATGTATCAGTTAACTATGGAGGTATTAGTTCATTTGGAAAATGGGAGAAGCAAATCTATCTAGAAGATTTTGGAGGATGGAAGAATATTTTAAAGGATGGGTGGAAAGAAAGCATCCATTCAATGCAAATTCTTGTTCTTACCTTAGCTAAGGTAAGAACAAGAGCCTGCATTGAATGGATGCTTTCTGTCTACCCATCCTTTAGAACTATTCATCCATCTTTCAAAATCTTCCAGATAGATTTGCTTCTATTTTCCAAAATACCTAATACCTCCATAGCTAACTGATACTTTATATTTGTAAACAAATATGTAAGTCTTAGTTAGCAAGGCAGGTAATTGATTGACTATAAAATTGGAGATAACCAAATGATTCAGTGGTCTGGATATCTATATGAAAGTCTACAAACCACAATAAACAAAAAGAAAATAAAAAACAAAATCAAATATACATAGCCACACATGCATACATACACATACATACATACATACATACATACATACATACATACATACATACATACACATTCATACATACACATATATACATACATACACATGCATACATATATGCATACCCATATGCATACGTATACATACATACATATACATATATAAAGCACATATACACACATACATACATATACACATATGCATACGTATACACATGCACATGCATATACACATCCACATACACATAAGCATACACATATGCATATATATATATATATATATATATATATATATATATATATATATATATATATATATATATATATATATATATATATATATATATATATATATATATATATACATATATATATATATATATATATATATATATATATATATATATACATACATATATATATATATAGATATATATACACACACACACACACACACACACATATATATATATATATATATATATATATATATATGTGTGTGTGTGTGTGTGTGTTTATTTTTATTAATATGTCTTTTTTTCATGTACTTACAGGTTATTAGGGATTTGACAGGTGTTCACCCTCATATATGCACCCACATAATGCAAAATGTAATAGTTAGAAGCAGGATTCATGTATGAGATTGAGCACATAGGCTGGGTGTTTCCCATAGTTGCGGTGCCGAAAAAAATTGGTAATCTAAGAGTTTCACCAATTTGAATAAGGTTATTGTTGCTACCATTATGGGTAATTATCCACTCCCAAATACTAATCATTTTTTGGAAGTATTACCAAAATGGGCGAAACCCCATGTTCCTATGCTCACATATGGTCCTTTTCACCACTACCTTCCATCGAATAAGGAATAAATTGGGGAAGCCAAAGATCTTTATATAATTGTTGGAAGCATCTATAGAAAACATGAACAAGCAATTTTGTCTTGTTGTGTGGAAGAAGATGAGAAGTGGGATCTTATTGGACAAGCCTACATTGCTATTTTGGGTTGGAATTTCTCCCAAACTAAAACTTTGCAAAACTTGAAGCAATTAGGAGCTTACTGGCCACACATGGCTGAAGATGTTCATAATTATTACTCAAATTCCCAATTTAGCAGGGAAAACCCTACTGAACATTCAACTCTATATCAAGAAATTATAGCACCAAAATGGAGTAGACATGTTGTTGATTCTCTACATGAACAAATATTTCTAGAAGGTATTACTCATAGTAGAAGAAAAGCACTTGAGGAAGAATGTATAGAAGCATATCTCATAGAAAATGAGCTATGTAAGAGAGGACAATATATTTTTTTGCAATTGTACATACTTCAAAGCAAATGTTTCCCTATTTTAGAAATTTCTCACTCAAGATTTTCAAGAGGAAATTTCTTCCCTCAATGAATAAGCAAGCATATCCTTTTTGTTGGCTTCTGGTGGCCTTAGTTAGCAACTTTGGAAGGTGATATTTAACCTAATTACATTATTGGATACCATGTCAAGAGGTATCTTCAACCCTGGAAAAAGATATGATGGAAAGAATTTGAATCACTAAAGATTGAAAGGCGAAGAAACAAAGAATTAGAGAAGAAGGATAAGAAGAAGCTAGGCAAAGGACCCTTCAATGTAAGCAATTGATGCAAGGGCTTTTTTATCCTCTTCCTTCGAACCTTATTCAAGAATTTACACACCATATATTAATAGATGAAAAACCTTTGGAAAACACACCATGGTTATATCCCATGTTGGGACGAGAGTTTAGAGCAAGAATGATGGCTCACATATATCCAACTACGAGTGTGATATGCATGGAATTAGCTTGGGATAGCAAGAAGCTAGTTTTTCAAAAAATGTTGACAATATTGATGCACAAGGACAAAAATTAGCTTATCTTGAAAAAAATATGATTTTAATTAACATTGAAGGATTAGTTTTCTTTGACTGTGAATTACTCCCTAGGATATGTGGTTATTCATAATGGACATATCCATGGAATGCTGTCATTGTTTGATATACATTGCTTTGCACCTAAATGGAACTCTCTGATTGCATCTCATCATTATGATTCTTTTGTGAATTCAATGACCACATTGTGTAAAGAGAATCCCATTCAGAGTGAAAGTGAGGAATATTCTAAATACCATAGAGAGATTAGGATAATAGAAGAGGCAAAGCCTTCAACACAAGTCTTGGATTCTACACTTGAGGAAGCTCAAGAGAAGGCAAACAAGGACCCTTCACCAAGTGCTAAAAAGTAGACAACCTCAAAGGAAAGCTCATCCACATTGTCATCATCCATCAAGAAAGATTTGACAAGTTTCGATCCCTAAAGCTATACTTCAAGGCCAACAAGGACAAGCTTAGATTTTGATTCCTTAAACAGTTCCAAGCATGAAGCAACAAGTGCAACCATCTCCAAAATTTGAATATAGGGAACCTATAACTAAACCCACACCTAAAAATAATTCTAAAATGAATCCCATTAGACTTAAAAAAAAAAGTAGTGCCCCCATCTACCAAAGGGGTTTGGAAGCTGAAAGAAAATAGCAAAAAATAGTCATAACTTCAAAGAAACCTCAAAACCCCACAACCCTGTGATATAAGTGGGTGAAAAAGCAAAATCCCATCTTTAAGACTATTAGAAATTCTCTCAAATGGCTATCCAAGCATTGTAATGATCCACATTTTTTAGAATACCCATCAGAGGAGAATTCCTAGAATCCTTAGAGAGACTAAATCACTCACATAACCCACTTCTTCAAGTAATGTAGCTCCATAGGAAGCATCAACATTTGGAAACCTTGTGGTAGTTGTGGAGAGTACACATGTGAAAGGAAAATGAAAAGAAAAGTGCACTCACAAAATGAAAGAGTGTGAGATACTCAAACTGAGTAAATGAAGAAATGGGTAAACTCACATGGATCAGTAATGAGCTTTCCAAGAGCATGAAGTAGGATCTCGAAGCTTCTACCTAAGTACAAAGTGGGGGAGAGGCCCTCCTTATATAAAGTTGGAGGAGGCTCTCCAAAGTACATCACATGTGGGAATACTCACCTTGACGGAGACTGAATTCAACCATAGAAGCAAATGGCAAAGTACCCAAATACAATGAGATACAACTAAAATAATATGAAATTGAGTGTTTCCTAAATACAAAATGAAGATGCAGTCATATGGATACAAAAGTAAATAATGTGGATGAATTCATGTCGTCAACAACCCCTCTATAGCTCCATTTTGAAGCAGAAAAATGTTGTAGAGATCCACCAAGCATTGGAGTGGAATTGGAGGTAGAGTCTTTGTGAACATGTTTGCCATGTTCCCTTGAGAGGCAAAGTAATCTCCTATTATTCGAGATTCTTGTAGATGAAGTGGTACTAGATCTTAGAGTGCTTGGTCCAAACATGGAACACTGTATTCTTGGCGATGGCCAAGCTTGACTGGTTGTCAGTGGGGATGTAAGTAGGATTATCCTACAAAATACCAAATGCACTATTGTAGTGCCTGTGTAGGCAATTTCTTCCTTTTGTGGGAAACATATATATATATAGGTTTTGGTTTGCCAATACAAGTGCCTCAAAGTTTCCTACAAGTTTAAGAGAGCTTGATGGCGTGGTTCTAGTCAACTTTGCAAGATACAACCATTTTGCTTCATCAAGGTATTTGATATGTTTAATGAAGCTTAACTATCCCTTATAAGAGAACTCCATGATGAAGATAGAATATCAATATTAAAAAAGAAATTAACACCCTCTAAAAGATATATTACGGAGGAAAGTCTTGAGCCTATGGGAATTGAACTCATAAACTATAGGTTAGGAGTATGATGGGCTAACCACTTGCCCCAAAAAACCATGGTTGAGGTTTACTTCCTTATCCTCCCTCCTAGGATGTGGTTCTACCATCTCGTGCCTGTCATTTCTCGAGTCTAACACTTTCTTTCCCTCTTGAATCCTTGCTCTCAACCAAGGTAGATCCACAGTAACCTTTTGAGTTAGAAACCATGCCTCTCTACTTCTTGGCCACTTGCCTATGGACTTACCTTGTTCGTGTGAAGAGATGGATAGGTATGTGTTGAAGATGAAGAGGTGTTGCAAAATCTTTGCTCTACACCAGCCAAATGAACTCCAGGAGTAGATGGTGGGCCCTTTTAGCTTGCCAATGGATGTATTAGACACCCTATATACCTTGGAAGATCACTCTCAAAAAGATAGATCAAAACAGATAAGTTGGAGTTAGCTCAGAGGTGAAAACTTGCTATTCTTGGTTGATACACCTGTCCAGTGTTTTACATAATTCTCTGAGCACAGCAGCAATTAGATTAATTCCTCTTGGGGAAAGCTAGGTAGCTTAAAGAGCTAACTTTAGAGAGTAATCTCATCAAAAATAACAAACCACACACTGAGAATGACTTTTAACAAGTGATGACATCATCCCGATTTTCACGGGCTGCTACAGAAATAGACCAGTGAGTAGAAAAATTAACATAACTCAAGATGTAAGAATCCAATGATCATGAAAATTTGTATGCTTATACTAGACAGTAAGCTGAATCCAAAAAGCTTGAAATCACTGAATTTGGATGAGTAAACACTGAGAAATGACTCTGACAAGATGACTGAAAAAGTCGGGTACCTGACAGAGAAGTGAAGATGAACATACCCTGTTGACTTCAAATGAACATAACTGAAGATTCCAACATCAAATGACATGAAAATTTGTGAGCATATAGTAGACTTATAGAGCTAACTTTACCAAGTTAAATCACTGAAAATGATGAACCAAGTGCAGAGAAACAATCTCTGCAAGCTGACTGAGAAAAACTGAAGTAATGGCAGTGAGTAGTACACATCACAAGAACATGGAAAGATGAACTCAAATAATCATGAAAATGAAAGTATATTGCTTGTACAATACAATGACTTACTGATACATATGTGTGCCTTGTAATCACACCTTGATATGGCATAAAGCTCAGCTCTTGGAGGTCTTCACATAGGTCTCTCTAACCACGACTAAAACTGCCATCTATTTATAGTTGAGTTTGGGAGGCTAACTTCCCTCAATCACTCTCCAATCAATCAATGATTGATTTGATTCTCTACCTACCACAAATCACGAATTTGTGGCTCCTCTTTCCATTCTTGATCATGTGGGCTCAACCACTTAAGATTCTCTTACTTTTACATTAAGTAAACTCTTCAAAAGTTACAAGAGGTAGTTCACAAGTGAACTTTACATAGTCTTCATTTTGAAGCTTCTTTAATGACTTTGTGAGACTCAAGCCAATACTTAGGCTTGTCATAGACTTGCTCCAACAGCTCCCCCTCAAGCCAAGTATGCTTGAGGTCTTCAGTCTTCCAAGATTACCTGCAAACCTATCATAGCCTTGAATTTGCAAAGCTTTGTACCATCCAATGCTTTGGTTAGAATATCTGCACATTGTTGATGAGTGGACACATATGATATTTGAATCTCTTTGCTTAGAACCTTCTCTCGTACATAGTGATAATGAACTTCAATATGTTTAGTCCTTGCATGAAAAATAGGATTAGCAGCCAAATGAATAGAACTCATATTGTCACCAAAAATAGTTGGAGTTCCAAACTCCAATCCAAGATCTTTGAACAATGTCTTCATCCACATAGCTTCCTGTGTAGCTATGGCAAGACCTCTATATTCAGCTTCAGTAGAAGAGAGAGCAACTGTGGGTTGCTTCTTGGATGACCATGAAATAAGCTTTGAACCTGCAAAGGTAAGATAACCTGAAGTGCTCCTTCTATCTTCCTTGGAGCCAGCCCAATCTGCATCAGAAAATAGCTTCAAACCTAAATCAGATACATAAGGATAGTAAAGTCCTTCATTTATGGTTCCTTTGAGATATTTGAGTATCCTTTTGGCAGCATCCATATGTGGTTTCCTTGGTGTGTGCATAAATTGGCTTAGCACACTCACACTGTAACATATATCTACTCTTGTCAATGTGGCATAGTTGAGACTACCCACTAGACTTTGATATGATGTGATGTCCTCTATGAGTTCACCTTCATGTGAGCTCAATTTGTGATTGACCTCCATTGGAGTACCTGCAATCTTACAATCTTGCATCTTGAATTTTGCCAACATGTCCTTAATGTACTTTCTTTGAGTGAGAAACAAACCATGATCTTTGTAGACAACTTCCAAACCTAGGAAGTAGGTAAGTGAACCCAAATCACTTATCTTGAACTCTTCTCTCATCTGATCTTTGATCTTCTTCATACCATCTGCATCATTTCCTGTCAATATAATATCATCTACATATACACATAGGTAGATGACCTCGGAATTACTCTTTTTAATAAAGAGTGAAGGATCTGCTTTGCTTGGTTGAAAGCCTTTGTCCTGCAAGAATGAAACAAGCCTGAAATTCCAAGCTCTTGGAGCTTGCTTGAGACCATACAATGCTTTGTTAAGTTTACACACATAATCAGGATAAACTTGACTCTCAAAACCAGGTGGTTGTGCCATATATACCTCTTCTGTTATCCAACCATTCAAGAATGCATTCTTTACATCTAGTTGAAGTATCTTCCAATTCTTGGAAGAGGCAATACTAAGCAAAACCCTAATAGTAGGCATCTTTGCCACAGGAGAGAAAGTCTCCTCATAATCAATTCCCTGAGTTTGTGCAAAGCCTTTTGCTACAAGCCTTGCCTTATACCTGTTAATGGAACCATCAGAATTCTTCTTGAGTTTATAGACCCATCTTGAGCCTATTACCTTCATGGATGAAGTCTTGGGCACCAAATCCCAAGTGTTGTTTTCCTCAAGTGCTTCAATCTCTTCCTTCATTGCATGCTTCCATTCTGTTTTTGCTTTGGCCTCTTCAAATGATGATGGCTCCTCTTGGTTTATGTCCTGTGCTATGTAGATAGAATGTTTAGTTACTACTGAGGTGTCAAACCCATACCTTTCTGGTTTTTTCTTTTCCCTCATAGATCTTCTTAGGCCATGATGTGATGATTCTGCCTCATGTCCAAGTTCCTGCAATTTTGCTTTACCTTTAGACTTCCATGCTTTGATCTTTTCCATCTGACATTCTTCATCATCCTCTGAGGTGTCTTGTTCTTCAATCTTTGATTGTTCTCTACCAAGCTTTGGAAAATCTTCTTCAAGATCATATGGTAAATTGATCTTCCTGCATGAATCTTCATACCATGAATTGTTCTCATCAAAAACTACATCTCTGCTTACCAAGAATCCTTTGTTGGTAGGGTTGTATAACCTGTAGCCCTTTTGATTGTTGTCATATCCAATAAATACACACCTTTCTGCTTTTGGATCCATCTTGCCTCTAACCTGTGAAGGAACATGAGCAAAAGCAATACATCCAAAAATTTTACAATGATCTAAGCTTGGTCTTCTTCCATTCCAAGACTCATATGGAGTCATTCCATCAAGGGATTTTGAAGGCAACCTGTTAATCAAGTAAGTGGCTGTAGATACAGCCTCAGCCCATAAGTAATTAGGTAAATGCTTTTCATTTAACATAGACCTTGCAGCTTCAACAATTGTCCTATTCCTCCTTTCTGCCACTCCATTTTGCTCAGGAGTGTACCTTGTAGTTACCTCTCTTTTGATTCCTCTTTCTTGAAGAAAAGAATCAAAATCATGGGAGAAGTATTCTCCCCCTCCATCTGACCTTAGCCTTTTTAGTGATTTACCTGTTTGATTCTCCACAAGAGCCAAATATCTTTTGAAACATGAAAAAACTTCATCTTTGTGTTTCATAAAGAATAGGATAGTCCATCTGCTGCAATCATCAATAAAGGAAACATAATACCTTGATCCTGATATTGAAGCTTCCTTGCTTGGTCCCCATACATCTGTATGAACCAACTCCAAGAGATCTCCATGCATATAACCTTTCTTCATGAATGGTAACCTGTGAGACTTTCCAAACTGACATGCACTACACTTATAAATCATATGTTGTTTTGACAAGTTAGGGAGTCCAAGTACACTTTGGTCCCTGCAAATTTGCTTTAATGACCTTTCACCAATATGTGCTAACCTTTTGTGCCATACTTCCAATTCTGTGAGTGTCTGACTGCCATAATTAAAGAGAGCAATGTTTCTAGTGTCCTGTAATTCAAATGTGAACAATCTACCTGTCTTTTCACCTTTTGCAATTCTTCTGAATCCTTGACTTGGATCTTCAACAAATGCTCCTACCTTTGTGAACCTAACTTGCAACCCTTTCTCTACTATCTGCCCAACACTTATCAAATTCTTTGTAATGGTAGGGACATAGAGTACCTTACTGAGTAGGTTGATGTTTCCATCAGGTGCTTTGACATTGCCTATTTTCTCCACAGGATGTTTTGTATCATCTCCTGTTTGTACCTCATGCTTATTCCTTGGATCTTCTAAATCTGATAGGAGTGCCACATTTCCTGCCACATGATTTGAACAACCTGAATCTATGTAGAAAACATGCTCATCAGATTTACCTTGTGGCATAGCCATGTTCATGATCAATAATGAATCCTCTTTGTTTGAGTCTTCTGTGTAGTTATTGTAGTCTCTCCTTCCTGTGTAGCCTCCTTGATAGTTTGAATGATTGTAGTTGTTGTAGTTGCCATGGTAGTTGTTGAACCTTCCTCTTGAGTAGCCATAACTTCCTCTATTGTATCCTCAGCCTCTTTGATTCCTGGAATTCCTAAAGCAATTTTCAGTTGTATGATTAGTTAATCCACAAATAGAACATGAGTTGGAGTCTTGGGATCTCCCCCTGCCTTGTCTACCTCCTCTTCCTCTACCTCTGCCATGTCTTCCTCTACCTACATAGTTAGCTTGATATGTACCTGCTTCATCATCCACTTTCTTTGCCTTTCCTTTGTTATCTTTAGACTTGCTTTTATCCGTGTATAAAGCTGAAGATTGATTACCTTTAGAGCTTTCTCCATTTTTGATAAGCTTTGCCTCTTGAGTAAGTAATTGTCCAATGAGTGTGTTGAAATCAGGTACATGCATGTCCATGTACAAATCCATAGCTGTGGTGAATGCTTCCCACTTGTCATCTGCCTTCAAGCCATTGATGACCTGCCTTACAATTTGCTCTTCATCTATTACCTCTCCAATGCTTCCCAACTGATCTGCTATGTCCTTGAGCTTTGTGACAAAATCAGTCACATTTTGTTTGGGAGCCTTCTTGAGAGTTGTGAAATCCAGCCATAGTTGATGCTTCCTAGCTTTAGTACTTGAAGCAAAGAAAGCTTCAAGTGCATCCCACACTTCCTGAGATGTCTTACAACTTCTAATGTGAGGCAACAAAAAATCTGAGATAGAGTTGAGGAGATAAGACCTTGCAAGTGCATCCTTGGAGCACCATGTGCTCAATCTTTCTTGCTCTTCTTGTGTTGGTTGACTTTTGTTCCTGAAACTTGGCATAACTTCATCTCCAGCCACATAACCATATAAACTTCTACCTTGGAGATAAGCTTCCATTCTTAATGACCAAGCTGAGTAGTTACCTCTGTCCAATTTGTCAATTGATGAAGGAAATCCATCTGCCATGTTGTCCAACCTTGCTCTGATACCACTGTGAAGAGATGGATATGTATGTGTTGAAGATGAAGAGGTGTTGCAAAATCTTTGCTCTACACCAGCCAAATGAACTCCAGGAGTAGATGGTGGGCCCTTTTAGCTTGCCAATGGATGTATTAGACACCCTATATACCTTGGAAGATCACTCTCAAAAAGATAGATCAAAACAGATAAGTTGGAGTTAGCTCAGAGGTGAAAACTTGCTATTCTTGGTTGATACACCTGTCCAGTGTTTTACATAATTCTCTGAGCACAGCAGCAATTAGATTAATTCCTCTTGGGGAAAGCTAGGTAGCTTAAAGAGCTAACTTTAGAGAGTAATCTCATCAAAAATAACAAACCACACACTGAGAATGACTTTTAACAAGTGATGACATCATCCCGATTTTCACGGGCTGCTACAGAAATAGACCAGTGAGTAGAAAAATTAACATAACTCAAGATGTAAGAATCCAATGATCATGAAAATTTGTATGCTTATACTAGACAGTAAGCTGAATCCAAAAAGCTTGAAATCACTGAATTTGGATGAGTAAACACTGAGAAATGACTCTGACAAGATGACTGAAAAAGTCGGGTACCTGACAGAGAAGTGAAGATGAACATACCCTGTTGACTTCAAATGAACATAACTGAAGATTCCAACATCAAATGACATGAAAATTTGTGAGCATATAGTAGACTTATAGAGCTAACTTTACCAAGTTAAATCACTGAAAATGATGAACCAAGTGCAGAGAAACAATCTCTGCAAGCTGACTGAGAAAAACTGAAGTAATGGCAGTGAGTAGTACACATCACAAGAACATGGAAAGATGAACTCAAATAATCATGAAAATGAAAGTATATTGCTTGTACAATACAATGACTTACTGATACATATGTGTGCCTTGTAATCACACCTTGATATGGCATAAAGCTCAGCTCTTGGAGGTCTTCACATAGGTCTCTCTAACCACGACTAAAACTGCCATCTATTTATAGTTGAGTTTGGGAGGCTAACTTCCCTCAATCACTCTCCAATCAATCAATGATTGATTTGATTCTCTACCTACCACAAATCACGAATTCGTGGCTCCTCTTTCCATTCTTGATCATGTGGGCTCAACCACTTAAGATTCTCTTACTTTTACATTAAGTAAACTCTTCAAAAGTTACAAGAGGTAGTTCACAAGTGAACTTTACATAGTCTTCATTTTGAAGCTTCTTTAATGACTTTGTGAGACTCAAGCCAATACTTAGGCTTGTCATAGACTTGCTCCAATAGTTCGCAATCTTGGTGTCTTGAGTCTTGGTTATCACCCATGCTAGGTATCTTGGATCATCAATCTAGTGCTTTCCTTGGAAGGTTTGTTTGAAGAGCTTTCCAACAGTACCTTACATGTCTAAATCCGACCTACGGATTGGGAGATACACCCTAATCTTTGCCAGGCTCATCTTTGAGTGCAAAGCATTTGTGTTTCGTCCACCTTGCCCAAGCCTACTTCCTATGTTCTGATACCAATTGTGGGAATTGATCATGACCTATCGGTTAAGAGTATGATGGGCTAACCATTTGCCCCAAAATCCATGGTTGAGGATTACTTCCTAATCCTCCTACTTAGGGTGTGGTTCAACCATCTCCTACCTATGATTTCTTGAGTCTAAGAGAGACAACATCATTAACAATGAGAAATGCAAGAAGAAAATTATAATAGAAAATGTAATTTCAAAAATAAGTCTATCATGAAGAAGGTTTTCTCTTCAATGTTATGTGAGGAGGAAGATATAGATTAGAGACCAAGAAGCTTGGGAAGATTGTGACATTTTTCTTCTTGTCATTTAAAATATCTGAGCTGGAAAAAATAATGTAGATACGTGTGATGTGCTTTGAGTATCGATATCGCATGTATATCCATAGATTCAAAGAATTAAGCTTTGACACATTAGGAAAATACTCAATTAATTATAATTCTTTCTTTCCCTACTAATTACCACCTTGATAACATTGGGATCCAAAATCATAACAAAATCATTATCAAATGGAACCTACTTCTTTGCACCAATGATAGTGTGATACATAGAAGTTTTAGAACATTCAATGCATTTTTTAGGGTATTTATTTTTCTCCAAGGTCTAGCTATGCACACATTTGTTTTTCCTTCAATTTCAACATTCTTCTTCTCCCCTAGATAGAATTGTCCCTAGTAGTGTTCTGATTTTGTATAATTGTATTTTTCATTATACTTGTGTGAAATAGTTATACTATAAAAAATCTATCCTGTAGAGGATTTTGATGCTACTAGGCCTTCATCTTCACATGAGAATAATGGTTTTTCACTATAGAAATGGTTTGTATGGAGTGTGGCTCTTCTACCATGACTAGGAAGATGCCAATTCCAAGTGTTGAAAAAACATTGATCTTTGATTGAGGTCAAATAGGTGTAATGTAAAATCTTACCAGAGAAGTCAAATATGTGTAATGAAAAACATTACCATCCATGCCTTCACTAGGAGTGGATTCCCAAGTGATTAGAAACAAAAAAATCTTGAGATAGAAAATCTATATTGTTTGCAAGGAAATAGATATGAAGTGACATTTTGATTGTAAGGAAATAGATATGAAGTGACATTTTGATTGTAAGGAAATAGATATTAAATGATATCTTGAATTAAAAAAATGACCTTAAGGAATGACATTGGAGAAGTAAATTTTAGTTCTAGGTTTCTTTTAAGTTAAAAATGGCACTAAAGAGGTGTTTTGATGAAGTTGAGATAATGAAAGGCAACATTACAAGGATAGAACCTAGTGCTAGTAAAACCATCTTGTTGAAGAGTAGAATAGGCTCAAAGAATGATGCAAAATCTGTAATTCAGATCGAATTTGAAGCGAGAGATATATGACACTTAGAGTCTCTGAAAAATGTATAGAAATTGCTCACCTAGCCTCATAGTAAATTGGTGAAAGGCTACATAATTTTTACAAAAGTACTCCTTTTGGAAGAAGAAGATCCAACGAGGACAAAGCATAACTTTTATGTATGTATTATGCATGTGTTATGGCTAAGCTGCAAAGATTAAAGCTCAAACGTGTTTGAAGATGCTTCATAGTTCTCTCTCTACACTTTGTCTCTCATCCAAGTCCACCATAGGAACTGAAAGTGAATCGATGGATGTAGGAGATAAATATATATAAAGAATATATGCTTAGATGTCAAAATGGTTAAGAAAAGAAGAGATAAATTAATTTTTTCTCTCTAGTGAGTGTTCTCTTTCTCTCTCTCTTTCAAATATGTTTCGAAAGGTGAACCTATGGATGTAGATGCCTTAGGTTAAGATGTTGAAATGGTTAAGAAAAGGACACATATATGAATTTTCTCTCTGTGGTAATTCAGCTTTGGGAAGTTTGGAGGAAGATCTCTCTCTCTCTATCTATCTCTCTTCTTCCCTTTCTTTTACTCTCTCTATCCCCCACCTCTCTCTCTCTCTCTCAAAATTCATACGTGGTGTAGCTCTTGTATGGGCTTGGATATGGGTGTTGGAGTTTGAGGTGTGCGAAAGCATGTGGACAACACAAGGAAGAAGAAGAAGCTTGGAGCACAACCCACAATACTCAACATATTACCAAGTGAATATACAAAGATAAGTAACCCATTAGGGTATAGGCATATATACAAGTCAGGGGAAAAAACCTCCTAAAAAGGGAAAAAAGAAACCCAACCATCCTAAGTGTGTTCACACACATCACTACTAAAATATATCAACCAATCCCCCCTCGGAGTAATGTGGTGAACGAGGAGCTGATACTCATGTATAAGGAAGTGCCAAGCCATGTGGAATCAATCCACAAAAGGAAGTAAGCTCAAAGATTTGGAGAAAGCTTCAAAATTTTCCCTAGAAAGAGCCTTTGTGAGAAGGTCTACAACCTTCTCTTGTATGAGCACATTCCAAACTGATCTCTGCAGCAGAGAACCTCTCCTTGACATAGTGCACCTCAATGTGCCTAGTGTGAGCATGGAACACAGGGTTCCTCGCAGCTTCAATGCACTCTGCCTATTAGTGAAGATGGTGGTGGCAGAAGAATGACCAACACCCAAATCAGCCAAAAGGCATCTGAGCCACACACACTTCAATAGTCGTTGTGAAAGCTTCCCTATACTCAGTGTCATAAGAAGAAGTGGCCATAGTAGGCCGCTTCTTGCTCAACCACGATATGCATGAGCTACCAAGCATGAAGCAAAAACCATTGGTGGACACACAAGCGTCATAGCAACCAGCCTAGTTAGAGTAAAAAAAAGCATGTAAATTTGGTGGTAGTGATCCCCTCTTGGGACAAAACAATCCAAGTAGATGGGTACCACTCAAGTAGCAAAAGATGTGCTTAACCGCATGCCAATGCTTGACACCTAGGCAATGCATAAACCTACTCATTTGAGAGACATCAAACTGAATACCATGTCGGGTAATGCATAAGTAAATCAAGCATCCAACAACCTACTGATAGAGAATAACATCAAATGCATCTCCAACATCATGAAGACTCAACTGTAAGCATGTTTCCACAGGGGTGGCAATAGGTTTCTAGTCTTCAAGACCAAAATACTACAACAATGTGTCAATATATTTTTCTAAAAATAAATCTATTCCACCCAAATAATGATGCAAATGCCCCAAATCTAACTTCTCAAAAGAGGCATACAAAATCAACCTTAAAATGAAGACTATGCTTCTCATTAGGAACATTGAGTAGCATGTGATCAACATAGACAACAATGATTAGAAGCACATTTTTGTACGTTTAACATAGAAGGTGCTCTCAATTGGACTATTCTCAAAACCATGTGAAATCAAGTAGGCATGTATCTTTTCATACGAAGCATGTGGTGCTTGCTTCAAACCACATAATGTCCTTTTCAACCTCCACACTTTGTTTTCATGCCCTTTCTGCACAAAACCATGGGGCTGAAATGCATACACTTCTTCATGTAAATCACCATTTAAAAAATCATCAATGAAAGTCAAGAAGTAAAGGTAGTTCCCAATAGAGGATGTCACATTTCCATGCATATGCAGAAAGGTTTATACGTCAAAAGCTTAAGAGGTTAACGTCTAATGGAGGGGGAGAATACTTCTCTCAAGAATTCAGTGACTATCTTTGGAATGCAGGTATCAAGAGAGAAATAAATTGCAAGTACACACCTCAAAAGAATGGGGTGGCAGAGAGGATAAATAGAACTCTAGTTGAGTTTGCAAGAGCTATGTTAAGGAGAAAAATTATCTGAATTATTTATGGGCTGAGGCTATAAATATAGCTACATATATCGTGAATAGATTACCATGTACAACTCTAAATGGAATGACTCTTTATGAAGCTTGGTGGGCTAAGAAACCAACACTTGATCATTGCAAGGTGTTTGGATCAGTTGCCTATGCTTATGTACCATTACAACTCAGACATAAGCTCGAGCCAAAGGTTGAAAAATTTATGTTTATTGGGTATGATGAAAAGTAGATGGGTTATCGGTTACAGATTCCTCTAACCAAACAATTTCTTGTTTCTAGAGATGTAACATTTGATGAACAGAAGAGTTGGTATGTAGAACAAAGTCACAACATTGAAGTATTTGAAGAAGAAGTGAGAGAGGTAAATCACATATGCAGGTAAATGGAGATGAAGATCACAAGTACATCTAGAATTGGATCATCAAGGAGAAATGAAGATGCACCTAGGTTTGATGAAGAAGTATATTCAGATACAAATGAAGAATGTGAACCAAGAAGGTCAACCAGATTGAGGAGACAAAGAACAAGGTATTCATATGATACTTCTTATATGAATCAGAAAAAATATGCTTATATGGTCAAAGAAGATGAAGAACCACAAAGTTATGATGAAGCAAAAGGTAAGAAACAATGGGAAGAAGCAATAAAGGAAGAATTCAATGCACTTGAGGAGAACAAGACTTGGGAACTTGTTCCAAAAACAAATGGTAAGAAAGTGATTGGAAATAAATGGGTTTATAAAGTGAAGAAGCTTGCAAATGGAAGAATATCCAGATATAAAGCCAGCTTAGTGGTCAAAGGTGATGCTCAAACTCATGGCATATATTATGATGAGACATTTGGTCCTGTAGCAAAGATGTGAACCATAAGGACAATCATTGCTATTGTAGCATCAAAAAGATGGATGTTGAGTCAATTGGATATAAGGAATGCATTTCTTATTGGATACATATTTGATGAAGTATACATGGAGCAACCTCAAGGGTTTGCAAATTTGAAGTATCCAAATTATGTTTGCAAATTGAGAAGATCACTTTATGGGTTAAAGAAAACTCCAAGAACTTGGAATTATAGGCTTGTGAAGTATCTCAATGATCTTGGATATCAAAGCTCAAAGGCAGATGCAAGTCTACTTATCAAGAGAACAGATCAAGCTATAATCTACATTTGTATTTATGGAGATGATATTATAATCATAGGTACTTCAAATGAAGGAATCAAGGAGGTGAAGAGGTTACTAGAACAGGTTGCAGATGGACCAAGGTGATCACCAAGAATAGAGGAACAGAGATGGGCAAGCACCCATATTGTCAAAACAGCCTTGATGACTAATCTCATTCAAGAAGAAGCAAAGGAACCAACAAATGTGGAAGAGACACTCCACAATCCAAAATGGAGGGCTTCCATGCAAACAGAATACAACAATATCACGAAGAATGGAACTTGGGAGCTAGTGGATTGAACCCTAAGCATAAAGTCATTGGCACCATGTAATAAAGTGATAGGTAGGAGATGGTTGCACCACACCCTTGATAGATAGGAGATGGTTGAACTACACCCTAAGATAGATGGTTAGGAAGTAATCCTCAACCATGGCTTTTGGGGCAAGTGGTTAGCCCATCACATTCCTAACCAAGAGGTTGTGAGTTCAATTCCTTAAATTGGTATCAGAGCCTAGCAAGTAGCCTTGGGCAAGGTGGAATAATCCAATGGCCTCTAAAAAAGGCGCTCGGGCATCCTCTATATGAAAGGGTACAAAGTAGCGCACGTCGCTTTCACAAGTTCGCCTAACAAAGATTGAGGTGTATCTCTCAATCCGTAGGCCAGATTGAGGCATGTAAGATACCGTTGGAAAGCTCTTGGAATGAAATTTCCAAATCTAATGTGATAGCTAGAAAGTGTAAATTCCTTGGGAAAGCTTGGGTAGCACTTGATTGAGTGTTTAAGATACTAAACATGGGTGAGAACAAGGCTCAAGACTGAGGTTGAGAACAAGGGCTCAAGACACCAAGGTTGCGAACAAGAAGGTTCAAGACACCAAGGTTGAGAGCAAGGGTTCAAGAGACCAAGGTTGTGAATAAGGTTCAAGACACTATGTGAGGTCGAGGACATCAATTCAAGGGTACCTAGGGAGTTCAAGGGGCTGATCACCAAGGCTAGAGGGATATAAGAGTAGATCATTGAGGACAATGATTGACCAAGGGGGGAAGAATGTAATAAAGTGATAGGTCGGAGATGGTTGAACCAGACCCTTGATAGATAGGAGATGTTTGAACTACACCCTAAGAGAGAGGATTAGGAAGTAATCCTGAACCATGGCTTTTGGGGTAAGTGGTTAGCCCATCACATTCCTAACCGATAGGTTGTGAGTTCAATTCCTTACAAACCAAGTGGATATGGAAGCTAAAGTACAAGGCTGATGGTACTGTAGAAAAGTACAAAGCAAGACTTGTTGCACAGGGCTACTCACAAGTTGAAGGCATTGATTTTGTGAATCATTTTCCCCCACTGCAAGAATGACTACTATCCAAATAATAGTAGCTGTTGCTGCACATAAGCATTGGAAAGTCTATCACATGGATGTCAAATTAGTGTTCCTGAATGGAGACCTCAAGGAGGAGGTATATGTGTCTCAGCCACTAGGGTTTGAGGCTCCTCATTCAGAGAACAAGGTATGTAAGCTGAAGAAGGCATTATATGGGTTGAAACAAGCCCCTAGAGCATGGTACCAATAGATAGATAAGTATATCTTGGATCTAGGTTTCAAAAGATGTGCTTCTGATGCTAACTGGTATGCTCTAAAGAGAGGAGGGAAGGCAATTTTGCTTGTACTCTATGTAGATGACCTTGTGATTACAGGAAATGATGATGCTCTTCTTCAACAAATGAAAGATGCCCTCAGTTCAGAATTTGAAATAACATACTTGGGCTTAATGCATTATTGCTTAGGCCTTGAAGTTTGGCAGGAACCAGGGAAGATTTTCATCTCTCAACAAAAGTATGCAAGACAAATATTGAAGGCCTTTGACATGGCAGATTGCAAGGAAATGTCTACACCTATGGAGGTCAACACAAAATTATCTATTGAAGATACTTCACCTCTAGTAGATATTGAAAGATGCAGGAAATTAGTTTGAAGTCTCATCTACTTGTGCAATAGCAGACCAGATATCTCTTATGGTATTGAAGTAGTAAGCAGGTTCTCTAATAAGCCTTGCCAAACTCATTGGAAGGAAAGCATGCGGACACTCAGGTATGTGAAAGGAACCACTCATTATAGTATTCGTTATGAAGAAGGATCATCTCTGGTTGGATATTGTGACTTAGATTGGGCAAGAGATATTGATACCAGAAAATCAATTTCTTCGTATTGCTTTTCTTTAGGATCAGGGATCTTCTCTTGGATCAGTAAGAAGCATCCAACTGTTGTAGCATTATCTTCTACTAAAACTAAGTACAAAGCTGCATGTGTTGCAGCATGTGAAGCTGTATGGTTGAGGAAGATTCTATGGCACATAGGAATACAAGGATAGGAGGCTACAGACTTGAAGTGTGATAACCAAAGTTGCATGGCCATCGCCAAGAATCCTGTTTTCCATGCACGAACCATGCACATAGAAATTTAGTATCATTATGTACATGAGTTGATTCAGGATGGGGTCATGGAGATAAGCTATTGTCCAACTGAAGAAAATGGAGGAGACATCTTTACCAAGGCTCTTGGAAGAGAGCAACTTCTTCGACACTTTCCAAATCTTGGGATTGGACCAAGGAGGTAGTTCACCACATGGGTGGACATTGAGGGGGGGTGTTAGATATGCTCAATACTCCACCCTCAAGTGACCACAAATGATGCATGGTGTTGTAAGTTGTAAGGCCCCTTTATGACGAGAAGCCATTGTGAGAGCCCGGACATTTGTGGAACCCTAACTTCTAAGTTAGATGAGGTCTCGGTGTGACCGTTGATGGTTATAGATGATCTATGTGAGCCTAGCCATTAGGTTCTCGACTACGTTTATCTATACCAAACCGCCTTGTAAAAGCTATATAAGCACTGCTCAGGTTGAACTTTACATAGCATTGCACACTAGTAAGCCCTTCATCTAGAGTCTGTCTAGATCGTCATCTAAGCTCGACATTGGGAGCACACGGGTGGACAACACCATCATTGTAACTGCATTACGCTCAACAATCTGAGAATTTGAGCTCTCTATCTCTTAGTCTGTGTCTATCTTTGTCTGCATTCTTCTCTCAACTCTGTCTACAGGTCTATTCTGCTATGTTGTTATTTTCTTATTGCATTCCCCAAGTTCTCACCATTCTAGTTTATAACATAATACATAATAGGTGAAAGATGACCTAACATCCCAATTGCAGGATGGAAATCCTTTTGTTATAAACAATTTGGCCTTGTGGCCTACTCTCCTTGGGCTTTAGGGAGGGAGTTCCTTTTGTCATCAAGAATATGACCTTATGCCTACTCTTCTTGGGCTGGCATTATTTATCCAAGAGATCACAAGTGAATGTGCTCAACACACCCATTGAGTCCCTTCATATACCACAAAATAGAAGCATACAAGCCCCAAAGACATTCTATTTTGAGGTCCTTGGAGGTAATATTATGTTGGCAGTAGCCAGAGGCATAAAAGACGCGGAAGCATGTAAAGACTGAGCAGGGAGTCAGTCGAATCAATTATTCAAAGATTATGTTTTATAAATATTCTTCAAAACCTCCAACAGTGATTTTCATCACTATTGTAACATATGTAAAATAGAAAAACCCTTTTTGTAATCCATAGCTCCATTTTGTGCAAGCCGAGGAGTCCTCAAGCTTGAGGAGCTTAGGTAGAATGAGCGTATTGATTTTGGTTATTTTTAGACACCATTTACCCTTTCAAATAGCATCTAGGACCTATTTTTTAACTATGCCGGTCACTAGATGTGAAACCGGTCAAAACTAGTCTAGAATCTATAAAAAGAGCTAGGGAGCTCATTTTTGAGGTTAGCTTGTTTGAGTAGAGAAGAGCTTAGAGCTATTTTGAGCTTGTAAGAGCGTTCTTGAGTAATAGAGTTGATTTCTGACCTTCCATTGTGTCTTGCTTGTCTCTTCGTTGTGTGTGTGTATGTGTGTGTGCATCTCTATGCTTCTCACCTTCACTCTCACTTCATCTCACATTCACGATCTTCATATCACTCCTATCTCTTCCGCGGATTGACATTAAGGAGGTGGAGCTTCTTAACGTGGTTCTCACCATTGTGCTAGAGCAACACCAAATTTGGCGCCGTTGCCGGGGATCGAGTCTAGGACGAATGTGTGATGGTAAGAGTATAGCAAGAAGTGGTGTTGGAAGGTAAAGATTTCAGTTTTTGTAGTTGTTTTTACTTAGTTTTTAGTGTTTTTCACCTCCCCCACACTCCATCTTCATCACCGCATCATCATCTTCAACTCCAAAAAAATCAGAAAATCCACCATATCCACCCATTCTCCTCATTTCCCCTCATTTGTGCATGTGCGAGAGAGAGAGCTTTTGTGCTTGTGTGTACTTGTGTGCTTTTGAGTTTTCTTGCAGGTACAGAGCTCCAGTGCATTAGGAAAGCTTGGAAAAGGTAAAATTTCACTTTTTGTCAGAGATCCGCCGAGTGTGTCAGACCATCGTGATGGTCTGCAAAGTTCGGAATTTGAGGTAGGCGACCACACCAGCGTGTAGGCGACCCTTGCGTGTATAGGAATCCATACTTGCATCTTGAAAATTTGCATTTTGGTGGACCATCGCGATTGGCTCAGACCATCGCGATTGTGTCACACCATCGCGATTGGCTCACGCCATCGCGACGGCTCGGTCGGACCATCGCGACGGTCTCACGCCATCGTGATGGTTCACTTGAACCATCGTGACGGTCCTTGACCATCGCGAGGATCCCGTCGACCCCACACCATCGCGATTTGCTCATGCCATCGTGCTGACGCTGCCACGTGGCAAGCAAGACCATCACGATTGCTCACTAGCCACGCAATCGCGACGAGACCCTTACACCATCGCGACGACTCAAACTTTGGACCATTGCGATTGGCTCACGCCATCACATGTGTGACCATCGCGATGGTTCACTTCGGACCATCACGACGGTTCACGTTGACCATTGACTGATGCCATCGCGATTGTTCACTCAATCGGACCATCGCGATGCCTCACCCCGACCATCCTGATTGCTCACATCTAGACCATCGCGACCATGCACTTGAGACCATTGCAACGGTTCGCGCATCACGCCATCGCGACGGTTCACCTGGACCATCGCAACGGTCCCAGACTATCGCGATCATCTCAGATCATCACGATTGCTCACCCAAATGCCAATTTTAGGGTTTCAATTTTTGCCCAATTTTGGGGCTATTTTTGGAAAAAGTTTGGGTGATTATACTCATAGGAGACCCCTTAGCTCATATTTGGAGAAAAACCTATTTGTCAATTTTTACCCCCGAGAGCTTGAACGCTCATATCTTTTTCATCCGAAGTCCGTTTTTTGCGCTTAATAGCTCGTTAGAAAGCTCTTTATGAGTACTACGTGACCTCAACTGTTTTTTTTTTTTCAAAAAGAATACGTTGATTTTTTGAGAGGATATTTTTGAGGTTGACCTAGTGTGGGACTAGGAAAGAAAGAGGGCTTTGGAAGAAAATTTTGCCAAAGGTTAAGGGACTTTAAGGGTGTATATACTCATGCATCCAATTATGCCATAGGATGTGTGTTAGCACAACCCACGAATGAAGGAAATATAGATCTCCCCATAGCTTACGCAAGCAGACAATTGAATGCAGCAGAAAGAAATTACACCATGACGGAACGAGAAGGATTAGGAATGGTCTACGCAGTAAAGAAGTTCAGACATTATTTGTTGGCAAACAAGTTCAAATTCTTTACAGATCATCAAGCATTATTGTATTTAGTCAACAAGCCATGTAACACAAGACGATTAATACATTGGTTTGTATTACTCATGGAGTATGACTTTGAAGTAGTAGTCAGGAAAGGGAAGACACATCTCAGAGCTGACCACCTATCAAGACTAACCTCAGGAGAAGCTCCTCAAGGGATAGCAGATGACTTACTAGACGCATATTTGTTTAACCTTGAGATAGCACCAGAATGGGCTAAGCTGATAGTCCCTATTCTCACATACGGACCCAAGAATCCTAGGATAAGGATCAAGGAAGGAGAGATTACCAAATCTCAAAGATATCAAATCATAGCAGGAAGTATATATAAACAGGATACTCAAAAGATTCTTGCTTGTTGTGTAGATGAATCAGAACATGCAAATTGGTTGCAATTAGCACATGTAGGTGCATTAAAGCAACATCATTCGAAACATCGTACTTTGCAGACTCTGCATAGACTGGGAGTATATTGGCCTTCAATGGAAGCAAATGTCTACAAGTTGTGTAAAGAATGCCATGTTTGTTGTGAAAGACCACCAGTAGAACATGCTACATTATATCACGTGTCTCTCACACCAAATTGGAGTGAACCCTTAGTGACATACTTGAGGACGAACACATTCCCTCAAGGAATGACTTTAGCACGAAAACGCAGTCTAGAGCAGGAAGCTCAGGACTATTCACTTATTGGCGACAATCTATACAAAAGAGGAAGAGACGGCTACCTAAGGCAATGTGTTCATGAAAGCGCTTACTTGAGCGTATTAGGGACCGCACACCAAGGTGTTGCAGGAGGTCATTTTGGACCCAACAGGATAATCAAGGCCATTCTCTTTGTAGGATTATGGTGGCCCACTCTTCACATGGATGCACATACCTATGTAAAGAGATGTGATGTGTGCCAAAGAACTCAGTTTCCTACTCGCAGAGATGAAATGCCATTGAAACCCATGATGGGAGGACATGCATTTGCTAAGTGGGGTATAGACTTTGTAGGACCTATCAACCCCCCTGCAAAAGGTACACATGATGAATACATTATTGTTGCGACAGATTATCTTACCAAATGGGTAGAGGCAAAAGCCACGAAAAAGAATGATGCACACACGACTGCAAAATTCTTATTTGAAAATGTCTTTACAAGATATGGATTGCCTATAGAGTTAGTGAGTGATCGAGGAACTCACTTTCTAAACCAAGTCATTGAATATTTGTTACAGGATTTTATGGTGATTCACAAGAAATCTGCACCATATCATCATCAGGCCAATGGTCAGGCTGAAAGCACTAACAAGATCCTATGTAATGTGCTGACGAAACTCGTGAACAACAAACGTTCAGATTGGGACAAACAGTTACACTACGCTGTTTGGGCATATCGAGTGGCCTACAAGAACGTACTCAATGCAACTCCCTTTCAGATGGTTTTTGGTTAGAATGCCGTGCTTCCTTTGAATTTCTTGATACCGACCCTTAAGGTTGCACAAGAACATCAGTGGACCGGCCATGAATTATCAGCAAGAATAATGGACTTGGAACGATTAGGTGAAACCAGGCTAAAAGCAGCAGCGGGAATATATGCGGCAAAGAAACGATAGAAAGCATATTTTGATGCACATGTGAAAGATAAAGGCTTGAAAGAAGGAGATTTAGCTCTAGTATATACGCTGAAGCAACACGCACGGAAATTAGAAAAGCGAGGTTATGGACCTATGATCATTAACAGACTCTCGACAAGTGGAGCAGTACAGTTAGCCACCTTAGAAGGAGACATAATGCCTAATTACATTAGTGGCTGTAGAATCATGTTATATCAAGAACCTCTTACTGAGGATATGCTTAGACGACTCACGTTGGCAAAGAAGCATAAGGAGGAAGAAAATAGAATACGAGCGGAAGCTCAGGCAGAAGCGATAGAACGCATTAAGCGCATGAAGCTAAGAAGACAAGGACTAGGGAGAGAACATTATAACCATCTGGAAACATCACCCAGATATCCCATGGCCATGTGTCAAGTAAATTCAACCACTCATCCTAGCATAGTGGACAGGAGACCATTCATTACAGTCAGGTTAGAGCACGGGAACCCTTGCCAAGAGCTCAGGGCTTTAATTGACTCAGGTGTTGCGACTAGTGCGATTAGATGGTCCCACTATAAGGATTCAGGAATAGAAATGTGGCCAATTGAGGCATACCTCATAGGGCTAGGAGGCATGGAAACCCCTTGCATGGGTGAGGTGGACCTTCCTATCCTCATACATGATGTGACCTTGACAGTGAAGCTACTAGTGTGCCATGATGACGACCTAATAGAACCCCTAATCCTTGGCCAAGATTGGCTATACGATCACTCAGTGGACCTAAATCTTAGACAAGGCTCCCTATAGATTGGAACCTTAGATCAGAAGCGAGTGATACCGCTTGACTTCCCTAACGGCATTCCGATTGAGGTTTGTAACCCTAGACCCGATGAAATGCATGCGACAGAAGACCGGAAGATCTTTGGTCAGATCAGTCATGTTACGTCTACACCAACCCACTCGGGCTTGGCGATGGACAATTGTCATTTAGAAGGATGTCAGGAGATTTTCCCTTGGGCTTCCTGCAAATTAGAAGGGGCAACCACCCAACTGCTTGGTCAGATGGACACCATCAGCGGTCAAATGGGCACAATCAGCGGACAGGTGGACTTCATCAGTCTCCACATGGGCAAAACACCCTGCGGTGCCCATCCTTCCACACTCACTGCGGACTGGCCTAGATCTGTGGTACAGAATGCCTCACTTCCTAATGGGCATGTTTCGCAAGTGTTGGACCTCCCTTCTTTTCCAAAGCAGAGTGTCCATCCGACCTCTCAACCTCAACCACAAAAGAGTCAACCACGACGAAGGAACCCAGACCGACGACAACATCAGACAACACAAGAAAGAAAGCAACAGTATCAACACCACAGAGCAAAAGGCACAAGACAAATATGGGTGCCAAAAGGACAGAAAGCACTGACTGATTTCAACAATGCAAACATTGACAAGAAGAAGTCAAGGCAGAAGCAGAATCAGTATCCAACATCTCCTCGACCTTCTTCGACCTCGACAAACATTCGACAGATTTGGATCGCCAAGAAGTACCTAACGAATCAACCCACACCCACGCAGATTTGGATACCCAAACTGTGTATTATAGCTCAACCCTCAAGCCATGTAATATATAACCCTCAGAAATTTTTTCAACCCTCCATACCACCAAATCCGATATCATCTTTTGTCCCTCCGCAGAGACCTATCACCCGATCACAAACTCTTAGGAAGTGGATACCAAAACATATCCAGAATTCTTCTCCTAATCCATTGTCTAACATAACTCCCACCCCGACTAATCTACAACCATGTAATAACTCATTCACAACTTAACCTTGTATAAATCCACACACTATAACCCAACGTCATCTGTAATAACACCTTATCAAGAAACGTATGTATCATCTGAAAGCATGTAGGTGTCTAGAGACCTGCATTAGCTCTGCAAAAATCATTGCATCAATAACTTCACAGCACCTGGCTACACGGGTTACACATCGGTTATGGAAAGGGATTGCGGTCTCACTTTAATGGGATCATAATTAATTTCCATACTAATGTGCTAATCTTTTGTAGCAGATCTTTTCCATTAGCACGTCAATCATCATGCAAACCGAAGAAGGACCATCTGAAGCTGGAACCAGTATACCCAGGGCTACTATTGGTGATTTACTTGCTGAGCCCCATCCGACAGCACCACCGCCAAAATTTCAAGGTTTCCCAGGACCCATGCCTATTGACGATCCTCCTCAAGTGTATACTGAGAAAATTCATCGCAATTCTAACTGGTTTCAAGGGTTGGCAGGACCATTGGCGGATGCTGAGTTTATATTTGAGGCTAATTTGACTTTTGATGACCGTACCTGGGGCAAATATCAGTTCTTCTCAAGAGAGTTCGAAGGACTACAGGACACACAAGACTTAACACATGTTTGGGCAAGAGCCGGCTTCACGGAGTATTTCAGTGACCCTTTGCCTAAACCTGACTTCTACAAATGCTATTACTTAATCACCACCTTGATAGCTTTGGAGAACAAGGATCTGCCCGGCACCTTTATTTTGCCATCCTTAGTGAACGATCCACCATATAAAAGATTTTATCTTTCTAAAGATTTGATTCGAGCTGCCATCAAGATTCATGGAACCCACACGCCCACAGAGCGAGAAAGGTTAGTTCCAGACCCTATGAAACATGGGGACGTTACTAAGTGGGAAGAGATTTCGGCAATCACACCTGAGCTTTCAAACCCACTACGGATATGTATGTAGCATTTTGCTTTCCCTGCTCAGGACAGATTCACAATGCCTCACAAACGAATATGGTTCGGTTTGTATTTATCATGTATTGGACCCCAGACAGTTGATCTAGCTAGCTGGATCATTGATCAGATGTATTTAGCATAACACCGATAGGAAAGAAAGAAGGTCATCAATGGATGTTGCGCCCTCACGTGCATTGTATATATGTGTTTGGCCTACGATTTACCTATCGAGCGAGCAATGACAAGCGAAGAGCTGAAAGCATTTAAAGGGACAACAAAGAAAGCCAGGAAGCCTAGCAAAGGACGAGCAGGAAAACACATGAGAGGTACTATCCCATGCCTACAGGTCCCAGAATCACCGTCACCGCAACCCTCTCCAGAACAGTCTCCTATTGAACCCCCTGTACAACCTATTTGCATACGGTTATCAAGACTAGTTACAACGGAGGGCACTACCAACGCAGTTGCTCCTCAAACAGCCACAGTTCCAGGACCTACTAGCACTACAGCAGAAGTTCCCACCACTATTGGTGCGGAAGCTTTCTCTTTTCCGATACCCCATTTAGAAGCAGAACAAGCAGACACCACATTTGATTTTGAGATGCAGGACGTATTTTCAAATGAATTTCAGTTTTCAGAAGGCCAGATTTTCTCTCAGGAATATGAACGGCCAAGCTACCCTACCACACCCCGAGATCAACCACACGGACAAGTCGTGTCTAGCTCTGAAGAGGAAAGAACAGAGACAGATGAAGATGACGGCGATGATGAAGCCAGTCAGGGCACACATGAATCCCAAGAGCATGGACAAACAGATGAACAAGGACGACAAACGGACACCCAGGGTGATACAAGCACACATGAAGAGGAAACCTTTGAAGCAGCGGCTTATACACTGGCCATCAAAAAGTTATACCGTACTGTGGAAAAGGTTTGGGCGCGTAAGAAGTTGACTGAAGAAGAGAGCCAAACACTCATAGAACAAGAACATGTCTAGGGCGGGTTCGAAGAAGTATACATCAGAGGTTTCAGAGAGCTTGTCAAATCAATTGGACCCACTGAAGCCTTAAGATATTTGTAGAGAAAACCGCTACCGCAGTATGACCCCCGCAGAATCCGCTTACTAACCAAACCTGGTGAATATATTCGTGTACCCACCGGCGGACAATCTTCAGAATAGGCCAGGGAAGCACGTCTCATCCCTGAAGGCTCACTGGCAGAGGACACCATTATCGTCGACTCCCCACCCCGTACTACTGCTGTACATACCCCCATAGTTGTCAAAGTACCGACCACCCCAACCGCTCCTCCGTCACCTCCCATCCATCCAGTCTCCCCCATACACCCTCCTTCTCCCAGAACAACATCCTCCTTCTCCGATGGAATAGCAGAAGTCGTCCTTACTCCCATTCATCCCACAATTCCCGCACCCACTCAACCTAGTCTACCCCCTAGCACATCCACCTTTCTATTCAGTCCAATTTTCCATCCATCTTTTCCATCCTTCCCCACACCTCCAAGACAACTCTTTCCATTTCTAACCCCACTAACCTTCTCCCCCGTCTCACCTCCCCGACCCACCGTAATTCCTCTCTCCCCTTCTCACCAAGCCGTCCAAGACAACCCCTCTGTAAATTACTTGTCCACCTTTGTAAATCCTGTATTTACACCCATGCACTTACCCACGATCACACCACTATTCACAGTCACGGCACTCGACACCACATCCAGCGATATGGATATATCACCACCCACCGCTCCTCCACTCACTTCATTTGTGGCACCACAATATTTAAGCACACCACAATTTTCCACAATCACCATAGCATCCACCTTCCCACCCCCATTCCCATTCCCCATTCCCTTTGCATCTACACCTACTGCATCTTCACTTAGCACACCATTAATCTTATCACCCACTGTAGATAATGCATTTCGACAAATGCTCACTTGTATGACTCAAGTAAGAGATGAGTTCACATCTCTTGGAAATAATTATCAGCAGCTGTAGAGGACAACCAATGATTTACAGTCGTAGCTAAATTCACTGACCATCGAGAATGCCTCCCTAAACACCAGATACCAAGAACTCCGAGGGGCATACCACAAACTAGAACTAGAAAGTGAAGAGAAAACCAAAGAGGCCACTATTGATCTTGATAATTTGTTAAGGGCCTAGACAATTCGCAACGCGACGCTTACACGGAACATGGGACTCTTAAGACGACACTTAGCAGCCGCAAAAGAAGAGAACCAACGCTTACAGGATCAGAACAGAGAAAATTTAGAAGCTGCTCTCGATCATCCCGACCAACCATTAAGTCCTAGCCGGTTCAAAGCAGTGCCCTCCGAATCAATGAAAATGTTGCTCGATGATCACATCAGATTGCTCGATGAATACGATCGAATGAACGAAGAATATCAGAAGTTGAAAGAAGATCATAAGCTACTCCAGCTCAAAGCACTTGCAACACAAGGAATACCAGCAACACAAGGATTACCAGCTCCTGCGGACCCTTCTCCTGACATCCTAGAGGAACTCAACGCTTTACGGGCCCAGGTATCAACGCTCCAATCACAGATAGCGGTATATGAAGCACCACCAAGGCCAGATTCCCCTCCAGAGCGTGGAGGAAACTTTTGAAGAAGCCTACGAGCCCCAACCCATCCCAGGCGGACGAGTCACAACTGAAGGCCAGACGACTTACGAACTTCCTACTCCCGCATGGATGAAGACAATTGAAGAGCTTGGAACCACCCACTCAGCACGAGTAGAGGCGCAGTTGCACGCAATGGCAATGATTGAGGAAAGAATTTTACAGTCGCCCTACTTTGCTCATTTGGCCCCGCGCAGATACATATCAGGGCATGAGCTACAGTATAAACCATATTTCATGTTAATGGCCGAATATCAGTTGTCCATAGAGAAAGAAACAGGCAAGAAACCATCTCATGCTACTCAGTTTGAGCCTGACAATTTGCCACAGGATGCGCAACAAGGCGAGATCTATCAACTAGATTGGCGTAAAGATATTTTACAAGAATATCCTGAGATGATGAGTACTTGGGTAAAGGCACCACTACATTTAAAATACAACCCATGTTGGGGACCAGTGCCATGTCGCCGTTCCTGGAAGGCATTTGCGATTAAGATACAAAACAACAAGCAATGCCAGGATTGGCTAAACTACCCATACTTCAGGCCACCTACAGGACCACCTACAATCGGATACATGATGGCCACGATTCGCCACTGGCTCCCTCGCTTGAAACATATGGACAATATAGCAGCGCATATGACTGTCAAAATCTTTGACATGATGCAAATGGTTTTCAAAGTCTTCCATCGTGTAAAGGCACCTCATGTAAACACCCCGAGCTTTGAGCATGGTAATCTAGACCTTGCATATGATATGAGTACAACGCCATCGCTTCGGGTGTGTTATGCTTGGCATTGCAGAATTAAATATTTACCGACGTACTACAAGCAGACTTTTGAAGAGATGTTCACAACCGGTTTCTGGGAATACCATTCAGAAGTGTTCATCAGTAGGCCTACACACCTCTTGCACTTATTTGCCTGTGAACAGCTGGTATATTCCACGCACTATCGACTCCCACCGTCCGATGAACTGCAACCAATTGATTGGGAGAAACTCGAGGCAGATTCGGCCCGAGGCATTCGAATATCAGAACACACCCTCGCTCAGGAGCTACTACAGAATTACATCCGACAGAGCTCACAACAAGGTTCTGTAGAGGATGACAGAAGCGAGAGGGAGGGGGGTGTTGGCAGTAGCCAGAGGCATAGAAGACGCGGAAGCATGTAAAGATTGAGCAGGGAGTCAGTCAAATCAATTTTTCAAAGATTATGTTTTATAAATATTCTTCAAAACCTCCAACAGTGATTTTCATCACTATTGTAACATATGTAACATAGAAAAACCCTTTTTGTAATCCATAGCTCCATTTTGCGCAAGCCGAGGAGTTCTCGAGCTTGAGGAGCTTAGGTAGAATGAGCGTATCAATTTTGGTTATTTTTAGACACCGTTTACCCTTTCAAATAGCATCTAGGACCTATTTTTTAACTATGCCGGTCACTAGATGTGAAACTGGTCAAAACTAATCTAGAATCTATAAAAAGAGCTAGGGAGCTCATTTTTGAGGTTAGCTTGTTTGAGTAGAGAAGAGCTTAGAGCTATTTTGAGCTTGTAAGAGCGTTCTTGAGTAATAGAGTTGATTTCTCACCTTCCATTGTGTCTTGCTTGTCTCTTTGTTGTGTGTGTGTATGTGTGTGTGCATCTCTATGCTTCTCACCTTCACTCTCACTTCATCTCACATTCACGATCTTCATATCACTCCTATCTCTTCCGCGGATTGACATTAAGGAGGTGGAGCTTCTTAACGTGGTTCTCACCATTGTGCTAGAGCAACATATTAGTTCAAAGGATAATATTTTTTATGGCTCAAAAGCCCACTAGATCACAATAGGAAGGCCAAACAATATACCTGCCAATATGTACAAGACATGATCTTGATGATGCCCGCTTTCTAAGTTTTCTCAAGGACTAGCAAAAGATGCCACCTAGAAGACTTCCTTGGTCTCAACACCCAAAGGCATGCCCAAAGAAATATGTGTAATGCCTTTCCAACCATCAAACAACCCAAAGGCATGCCCAAAGAAAGATGTGTAATGCCTTTCCAAAAAGGTGTTTTGCATATCCAACCATCAAACAAGGCCTAAGGCCACACCATCGATACTTGACTAGAAAGGTGTATCCATGTGCTTGCAACTCACATCCACTTTTCAAGAGGGGCACCAACAATTAATTATTAGAGATGAGCAAACTCAACCGTGCTTCTCAGTTTAGAAAATCCTTCATTGGGGGATTTGTATCAATGCCAAAGCCTACTAGATTTGCAATGCCCAATTGTGGTATAATATATGCCTCAATGCACAAGAAGACGTCAACCTTCTCTTCTTCTCTTGTCCCAAAACCATCGTTGTGTGAAAGTCTGTTCAAGTCCTTCTCAAGCTTCAACATCTGATGGATTCGAAGCAAGCTCTTCTAGGTGACGCGATCAACCCTTGGTGGGCTTATGGAATGTTATCAGAGGTGAGGCTCTTTGGAAGAATTGGACAGAAATACTCACCCCAAGTATGGCAAGCTACTTAAAGAGTGGTCGATTGAGAGAACCTTACATTCCCAAGCTAAAAGGATTAGAAATAGAAGAGTTAGACATCATAAGAGTAACTAGTCCTTTGGCATAAGAAGGTTTTAGTGGTTCAAGGAGACAAACTTAAAAATCATATGGATCTCTTATGAAGAGGACTACTCGACCTCTTCTTATATATGGCATGATTCCATATGACAAGGCATGTTTCCATATGACAAGCCTCTTATCTAGAACCAAGTTTTTGCTGACGTGAGCATGACGGGCAGGAAGGGACAAAGGGGACACATCTCAAAGAAGGACGTCGAAAAGCACGAGATTGGATTTCCAGGGTGCTCATGTGAAAAGAGGCAAAGCACATTCGCATGTGAGGAGCACTACGAATGGCTAACACCCCACATGATAACATTTAAGCGATGATCGCTGCACTTTTGGGGTTTGTCAGCGGGATCACCGGCGCTGCACATGTTGGACCTGTTTCCTTGCCACGTGGACACTGGCATCGCAGTCTGCCACCCTCCATCGCGCGGCAGTGTGGCACTCACTCACTATCTTAACTGCAGGGGGGGGGGGTTGATGGAAGGTAGTAGTACCGGTGAGCATTTACCTGCTCTCGTACTCGTACTCCGTCCCCCGTCAGCGACACATCCTTTTGCTGTCTCCGTGACTCTCTTTCTGCTGTCGGCGACGTCGACGGGGATTCCCGGGGACCGGAATCATATACTTTGCGTCTGGAGATTCTGCGCTCAGAACTGGAGGCTGGTAGGAGAGTTAGTTGGAGATGTCAGTGAGGCACATGCTGCCTGCATTAACTGCCGTTGCCGTCCACGGCAGTTAGACATGGGAGTGCGTGCCGTCGACTTCCCTTGCACAGGCTTTGTACGTCAAGTGAGTCGGCAGGCATAAGAAACCTTATGTGGGGGTCCGTTCACACGTCCGACAGCTCACTTCTTTTCCTTTCTTTTTTTTTTTGAGTAAAACAGAAGAAGTTAAAAGTAATGCTGGAAAAGAAATTTACAACAGAGGGGAAACTACTGGGGAATGTAAAGAGAACCCCAGTAGGACCCAATCCTTCAGCAACAGAGCATCAATAAAACCTTCAAGGATTACAAAACCCGCGAGCAGGTGTACAAATCCAGAAAATGGATCATTTCTAGTCTAGTAACAGAGTAGCTCTTCAAAAGTTTGATTCTCCAAGACGTACAAGGGTTATTCTTGAAAATATAAGGAGGGTTGACTGCTGAATGTGATACATCAGGGGCATAGGAGAGACAAAGCTTCATTATTCTCCTAATACCCATCATACAATAGAAGAAATGATTCTTGGGTTTAAGACTAAGAAGTTTAGAATTTCTGTGTCCCCAGATTGTCCACAAAGTGTGGGCTCTGATCACTTGCCATAATACAATATCCATTCTATTAGCTTCTCCAAGGAGAAACTCCCTTCTTCCAGGGGGTTTTAAACCTGTTGAATTGCAATACAAGCTGATCCCTTGCCAAAATTTTTGAGCAGTTTTACAGTTGTAGAATAAATGATCAAGATCCTCTGTATCTCCACAATGACAACATTTTCCAGCATCAATTTTAAATTCTTTAGCTTTACTTCCTGTCCAAACTCCTTTGTGAATTATCATCCACAACAGGAAGGAATGTTTGACATTCAAAGGGAAGGACCAGATACATTGGAACCTGTACTTCCATTGGTGATGGGTCCAGGAGATGTCCCATTTCTCATTCAGCTACAAGGATATATTCCTGATGTTATCTTTTGAGTTTCCAAAACTGCAATAAATATCTTTGGCCACTTCATGAAGATGAACCTGCTTCTTCCACAGATTATCCTTCAGCTTTTTCTCCAGCTCCCTTTTCTTGTCCTTTATCATCTGTTTACAGTGCAAGGACAAAGAATTAGTACTCATAATATCCTGATCATCCATCAGAACTTCATTCCTGATAAGACTCTTCCAGTTATCAAACCCCTGCTTCCTGCACTTGTTCTTTCTTATGGACAGAGAGTATCGGACCAACCAAACCACATGGACTCTTGCAAAATAAAAGAGGAATTATTGGAAAACCATACAGGCAAAGAATATTTTTTTTTTTTATTTTCATCTAGGCTTTCCATTAATTGCACACAAGACTGGAACCTTTAGGAACAACATTAACAGGAGCAATAACAATGTCTCATAACTGGAGATTATTCAAGCTTTTATTATTAAGCAAATGGAACTTATCAATATTCCTCATGATCAGGTAGGCCCATAAATCTTTTGAATTAGTAGCTCTTAGAAACCATTTAGCAGCTAACTTGACATCCATCCTGGAGGGACAAATAATACCCAAACCTCCGTCAGATTTTTTTCATACAGAAGGTGTTCCAAGCGACCTTAGCTATCTTGCTTCCTCCCCATAAGAATCTTCTTGCCAAGGAAATAGCTTGAGAAATTTGTTTCCTGCTAGGGTGCCAATAGGCCAAAAAATATGTGAGAGTAGGCAGAATATAATGATTAAGCACAAAAACCCTGTGAGAAATACTTTGCTGCATGTCAATCCATTTAAATATTTTAACTCTAAATTTATCCATTACCCAATTCCATCTTTGATCAAAGGTCACTTCAAAGCCCATTGGAATTCCAAGTAATCTAAAGATATTACCTTCTTTAATAATTTCACATCCTGCTTCCTTGACACATTGAGGGATCAGCTTGTTAGTAGAGAAAAAACCAGTTTTGGCATGATTGACAACTGAACCACTTGCAAGAAAAAATTCATTAAGGCTATTGATAAAATAATTAGCAGAGCTCTCATCAGCTTTCATAACAACATTAGTATCATCTGCAAACATTTGAAGACAGAGGGTAGAGGGGGAATCAGGAATATCAATACCTTTTATATGTCCTTGATTAATACAGTCCTTGATAAGCCATCCAAAGGCATCACTGGTGATAGCAAATAACAGAGGAGCAAGAGGGCAACCTTGTCTAATAGATCTACATATTTTAAAAGGTTCAGACAAGTGACCATTCATAGCCACTTTAGAATGAGCATTTCCAAAAAGGAGACTAGTAAATTTAGTAAATCTTTTTCCTATACCTATGTCATGGAGGGATTGTAAGATGAAATCCCACTCAATATGGTCATAAGCTTTATCAAAGTCCACCTTAAAGAAATAAATATCCATGTTGGACTCTTTAGCAAGATCAATACTTTCCCACAAAGTAATGATAGCATCAAGGATGTATCTACCTTTAATAAAACCTTTTTGCTAAGGGAGAATGATACTATCCATAAGAGGGCTCGATCTTCTAGCAAGAGAGGCAGCAAATATTTTGTATAAAGAAGTCAGACAAGAAATGGGTCTCCAATTATTAAGATCATCCTTAGGTCCTTTCTTGTGAACAAGTTTAATCACTCCAGTGTTGATGAAGGTAGAAAGAGTACCTCTTCTAATGGCTTCTTCCCAAATCAAGAGAATAATGGGCACAACAGTTTCCTTAAGTTCCTGAAAAAATTCATTGGGGATACCATCATGACCAGGGGACTTCCCAGCCTTCAATTTGCTAATGGTTTCTCTAACCTCACTGGCAGAGAGGGGGAGGTCCAAGAGGGAGGCCAGGCTTTTAGGAATCATTTTCTTCCTTTAAAGAGCTATAGAAGCCTTGGCCCTCCAAATATGCTCCCCCCCTTGAGAGGCCCAGAGAAAACAGTGGTAAAGAAGCTCAAAGTCTCTTGCAGATTCTCTTGAATATTCATAGCATGACCACCAGACAACTTCTTGAGAAGGGGAATAAAATCTCTTGCTTTCTTTTTCCTCATAATATCAAACATGTGCTTGTTAGGTTTATCAACTTTGCCTGCCCAAAATTCTCTAGATGTGGCAAGGGCACCACTAGCAAGAATGTAGTCTTCATATCTAAGTCTATCCTGGAGATCAAGGACCTTCTGATTAATAGTGGAGACACTATCTTGAGAAGACTTAATCTTGTCAATGTCTTTAATAATCATCATTCTTCTTGTATTCCTAATGAGCTTAGCTTTGTTCTTGTATAAAATGAGAATCCTTTGAATGTCTTTAATCGCTAGCTCCCAAGCTAAAAAAGGAGAAGTGATCTTTTCAAAATGACTCCTGAGAGAATTAACCACCTGATTTTTAACAATAGGAACTTTGAGCAGGGAGATATCAAGATGAGTCCAGCCAGCTCTATAGGTAGGATTATTTCTAAATAACTTGACAACAAGAGGGATATGGTCAGACAACTAAAGAGAATGGTCCAACTTACAATCATAACTCCACAAATCCTGAAATCTGGAAACATTCAGATAGACTCTGTCGATTCTGGCAGATAACTTGTTGGTCAGGCTTCTATTATTCCAGGAGTGCCCAGTATGAACAGACATGTCAAACAGATTGTGGAGACTTAACATATTATACCAAATATTCTTTTCATTACCAGAAAGAATATTCTCTTTGCTACCATATCTATCCACAACATTAGTCACCATATTGAAATCACCAACTAGCAGCATGTCTCCCTTTAAATGAGAGATCTCCTCCCAACACCTGCACCTGTCAGCAGAGTTGTTAGCAGCATAAACACACATAATAGTGAGATTCAAGGGATCCTTACAACTTAAAGCAATCCATTGGTCAGTTATATTGTAAATGACATCATCAACGAGATGGTCAAGATTGCTCCTGATTCCAATAGTTGCACCACCTTTTCCATGGTGATTTGTATGGAACCAAGAATATCTGCTAGAAACAATTCTTAAATTAGATTTTAAAGAGAAACCACCAACTTTTAATGTTACACTTATGTGTTCCTCGAGTAGCTTTGATGTGAACCTTTTTCCCTATACATGGGCACTTTTTACTCTAGTGCTGGCTAGAGGTTTTTTCCCCATGTTACCACATACTTGATACTCTCATATGTTGTGGTACTTTTTACTTAGGGATATTATTCAACTCTTACTTCAGTTCAGTTCATCGATCAAGAGAGAGAGCTATTCCAGCCATCGTCTTCTCCGTGTGTCTTGCTGCGTTTGTGCTCTTTGTGTGTGCTTCTCGTGTGTCTCTCGCACTTCTACACACACCCAACATTTAATTCCTGTAAGCAAATCAAGTCCGGATCAATGGAAGAATCCATCAGCCAACTGTTAATAACTTTCCCCCCGATAGGATCAGTGAGACCTTTAGTATTAAGAGAAATGATTTTGATAGAATCCATCAGAAAACAAAAAAGAACAAGCAAGAGAAAATTACTTCCTATGATTCTTTGAGGGTTTCAGCACCGAGTTCGAAGTTCTAACTCCTTCTTTCCTTTTGGATAAGCCTGAGGGCTAATATTCATGTCAGTAGCATTATTAGCCTCTATGTCCGAATTAGATTCAGATTGCATTCTCAGGATGGTATCATCATCAATTTTGTTAAGTTGTTCAACAATTACCTCTTCATTGGGTAGGTTAGGATTACTTTCTTCAACAGCAACCGGCGCCAAGGTAGGAGAATTACCTCTAGGTTGCTTGGAGGGTTTATTTTTCCAGATAACAGTCCAATCATCTTCCTCAGTAGGGTTTTCCTTACTTGCATTCATCACAACTTCTGATCACTATTGTCTGTCTCTTTCAGAGGGGTACCTGCACCATCCTCATTAGTAAGATCCAAAACCTGATAAGGATTAGAGATTTCTTTGAGCAACATTTCCGGTCTGTTACCCCAGTTACTAAATTTTTTTCTTAGGTTTAAAATTGGGTTTTTTGTTCGTCGAATCAGTTTTGTTTTGTTCCATTTTGATCTTGTCCTTGTCATTTTCATTACTCAGTTTTTCCTCATGATTCACTTTGCTCGATTCCAGCTGAGGATAGTCCTTAATGAGGTGTCCCTGATTATGACAGTGGAAACAGGCATTTGGAAGGTTCTTGTAGAAAACCTTTTGTTCATGCAATTTAAGACCTTCAGAGTTTTTGAGAATCAAAACAGGTTTAACATTCTTAGCCAAATCAACTTCCACAAGCATTTGAGGATCCCATTTGGGATTAAAGTTATTCCTAGGTTTTTGGCCAAGAACTCTCCCAACCAAACC
Source organism: Ceratopteris richardii (assembly GCA_020310875.1). Lineage (NCBI taxonomy): Eukaryota > Viridiplantae > Streptophyta > Polypodiopsida > Polypodiales > Pteridaceae > Ceratopteris > Ceratopteris richardii. The sequence continues at coordinate 133,124,828 of CM035427.1, read as the reverse complement.
TCCCAGCTGTTCAATCCACGAATAAAATTCTACAGGAAAATCAGGAAACTCAATCCACACAGGAACCCTCGTAGGTTTAGAACCTCTGGGGTTAAACCCCTGGAACCATTTAAAGAATGAGATAGGGGTATTTCGAATTATCCAGTGTCCCTCAGAGATAACATGAATAGCATTATGCACGTTCTAAAAAAAAATAGAAAGTAGTTGTTGGGGAGATATTGGACATGTTTAACCATAAGACCCCTATTTTCCCAATTAATCTTCATCAAATTTTTAAAGACTTCCAGGGCAGGTCTTGGTCCATGACAAAGCCCTATCACAACTTTCTCAGCAAGATGATTATTCCATTTTTCTAGAGAGGAACTCTCTATGTATAATGTACTATCGTCAGTGTCAACATACTCATGGTCAAGATTAATCTTATTCGCATCAGCACTACTATTGTCATTCCTGTTGTGATCAGTGTCAAGGTCCATTTTTTCCTTGCCTTTGTACTCATTTTTCAAAAAGGGGAAGTTAGAATTACCTAGCACCACAGAGTTGCTGAAAACCGAGAATATATCTTGTTTCTGCACCTGAACAGCTTGGGCATACAAAATACCTTGTAAGCCCCTGTTGCTGGAATCATTCTCCACGTTCCGAAGCGCCATCAGGTGATCCTCAACAACTTAGAGGCTCTCTGCTCCATTCTGTAGATGCAAGGAGTTATTCATCCTTCCGATTCCACATCTAGAAGATTCTGCAACAGTATTAAGACCATAAGATTTATTATTCTCAAAAACAGGGTTGAAGATCTGATTTTCTCGTCCATAAGAGTTCGTCGGTGTCATTACTGCACCATTCCTTAGGGCATCTTGCAATGCCATAATCAGTCGAACGCAGAAGAAAAGAAACCGCAAGAGCTCACTCCTTCGGGGAAAACATCAGAACTGGGAGAGAGCTTAGGTAGTGTGGGATCTCCCCCCAGCAGGGGGAGAGGAGGACGAGAAGGCCGACATCCAAAAAACCCTAACATGCAAAGCGAGTTAATACCCACTCCTCCCGTAGACTGCTTTTTTGTTTCTCTTCCAAGGAGAAGTCTCCTCATGCGCTGCTGAGGAATCGAATTTTTTCCTTTCTTTTTCTTCTAATGGAGGTTCAGTCGAAGCTTACTCTCTCGAGCTTTAACTTTGAAATTATAACTATACAAGTGAATGTGCATAGTACTCGCGGAACCCCCTCATGCCACAAAGCAGCGGTTACACAAGGAGATAAGTTGGTTACAACTGGTTTAATTGGCCTAAGCCATTACATGTCCAACCTGGGGCTTGAACCCTGAACCTCTGCCTCAAGAGGCCAAAGCTCAACCAACTTCCCCTCATGGAACGTAGAAAAATTAATTTTTTGCAACAAAAAAAGAGATTAAATTAATGAAGGTAGTACATATTGTGCAGGAGGCAGGCCCCCAAATCCAAATGTACAGGGCAAACATGCAGCCCAAATTACAATGAGAATAGCATCAATCTATCCTTAAAATACATGGACAAAAGGACACTTTTCCATCTATGATGGGATGTATATGGTTAGTTACATGAGAGAGCTTAAAATCAGGACTAGGCACATATTTGATATCTAGGATACATTGTTCACCAATTTTTCTAAGGGAACTTTTGAGAGAGGGGATGAAATCTTTCTTCCCTATTTTGAAAACATCCTGATCCTGCTTATCCATATGTTCCAAATAATGGAGCTTCTCCATAGATTCCTTATTCTTGCTTATCCATATGTTCCAAATAATCTCCATAGATTCCAGAGAGTGACATCCTTATTCTTGCTTATCCATATGTTCCAAATAATGGAGCTTCTCCATAGATTCTAGAGAGTGACATCCATTTTGTTACAACACCCCAACAAGACCTTGTAGCTTAGAGCCTTCATCTGTTTGAGTTCCATATAAGGTTTTGGAATACACCAAAATTTATTGGCATGGTAACATTCCAAAAGAAGAGTAACCAAGAGTGGACACACAAATTTTGTTGTATATGGGCTTTTCTCATCGATATAAAACACTCTTTCTTACAATGGCTCATTCTCCACAATGGTCTTTGGATAGGCAACAAAGTCAAAGTGATTCAACCTAATGAAGGTAACTCCGTATACACTAGAAGGATTCTTTTTCCTTTTTTAAAGGAAGCTCGATCATTGAGATATATTCTCCCCAATTAACTTGAATTAATTTTAAAGTACAATGCAAGGTGGGCACACTATCCATTGGACCTCTCAAATCTCACAAAGTAGGGTTGAATGCTTAACAATTAGTAGAATATAGACCTCAAAGGCCCACCAATATAGACACTGGAAAAGGATATTCCTAAGTCCAATTGAGATAACTGATTTGACTTAGGTAGCCCAAAAGGTCAACGATCCCTCGGAGGGGCTAGTTTAGCATCTCACCACCCATGTGATGAGGAGTGTGTGACTAGCTTGCAAGGGTTGAATCTCTAATCTCTACCCCAACGTTGAGAGGCAAGGGTCGAATCAATGGAGCTAACAAGTAAGGGCTTCATGAAGTTTTTCTTTTCCCCTTTGAGAGAACAAAGAAAGTAATGTTAACTAATTATAATAGGGATAACAAAGAAATTAATGTTAACTAATTATAATAGCTGCTCAAAGATGGGGAAAGAGGCTTTTCTTCAGAACATACAACATCATATATCATGTGCAATGTAACAAGGGAATACTTCTTCATTTTTAGGCATTGTACATTTTTGCAAATGAGTGAAAAGAACATGGAGACATGACACATAGCCTGATGAGCTCTTTTCACACCAAGCATTAAAGCTTATAAGTCTTCCAAAATAGGCATATCCTCTTTTTTCTGGATAAGAAGAAAATATAAATTATTTGCCAAGAGGAATGACATGAACAATAAACGAGGAGTGTCATCACATGGTGAGACAATTAAGGGCCATTGTAACTCTCATGGATTTCCACAATGATAGAGAGGGTTCCTTCCATTTGCTTGGGTTATCAGACACAATAAAAAAATGTACAAGGGGAGCATAAATAATACTATTTATAACAAATTTAGAAAGATTTTTGAAATCATGGAGAAGAACTTTGGCCATACTATGTAGCAATGGTTAAAGAGTACATCATGCCTCTCCCTCTATCAACAAAAAAAATAATGGGCACTCTACATGTTCCAAAGAATAACATGGGGACATTTACACTCCCCTAAGGGGACTTCTTCTTTTATCTTCAACAAGAAACGAATTAAGAAAAAAAGATTTCAATCAACCTATCATAGAGGAGAGAGGCACCCAACATGCAAAATCTAATTGGTCATAAAGTTATAGATCAATTTATTTCTACAAGGAAACTTGTGAGACAAAAATGTTTTCCATTGTATACAATTTTTCCTTGGCATACAAGACAACTTTCCTGAATTCTCTAAACAGCTCATAAGTACAAGGATATCTATGATTTTGATGTAAAGAGGCATTTCTTCCTATCCAGTTATGTGAAAGAAATTTAGCTTTTCAGAAGGTTCTAGAAAAATACATTCTCCCTACAAAACTTCTTGTAATTAAGCTCTTGAGATGCCATTCTTCAAAATCCCATGTAATAAATTGACATTAGATTGATTGGATATGTAACCTGAAAAAATATTACTTGTATCCTCCTATGTCAACAATGCACACTTCTCCCATCTCAATTTTGTTTTTCAACACAACTGTCCAAATTCCCTTATGGATAATCATCCACTACAAAGTACTTTGTTTTATGGATAAGGGTTAATTCCATATATATTTAAATAATTTCCATCTTGGGCTTTGAGTAGAATTTTCTTCTATTGTTAGGTTTATCTAATGGCTTATGACAAACAACTTTTTTCTTTCTTGCTTTCTTTGTTAAACATGGAAGGCACATACTGCATACCTTGAGCTCAACATGTAGCCACACCTTCCCAAAATAGGTCAAGGAATCATTTCCATCAACATGCATTTACTTCACCCTAGCACCAAGCTTGTGTTTGACATCGAGTTCAAGAAAAAATAGGCTCAACACATATGCTTCGTAGTTTGTTATTGCCCTTGGCTTTTGGACACCAACACCACATTTGAGATAAGGGAAGCTCAAGTACATGCTAGGAAGGATCCCCCTCCGTTTTGGTCAACATCCTAGACATGAGCACAATAAAAACGTTGCTTTTTTTTTTTCTTTTAGGGGAGTTTCACGTTAAGCTTCTTGTTCAAGTGAGAATTATTGATTTTGTTAGCTTCAATTATTGAAAGAATTAAACATTCTAGGGGATAATGATTCTTGACATTGGAACATCCTACGCAAAATCATATTGGATCAAAGCTAAATTAGTTTTTAGCTTGCGATTACAACTCTAGAGACAAGAAAACTTAAAGTATAGCTAATTTTTTACCTAAATGGACATTTGTTTGCTTTTCCAACTATTGATCTTTACCATGGTTACAAAGTTAATCCACATGTGACCATAAACTTGATAGGGTATGAGCTCTCATTTGAACACATGTAGAGTCCATTCAATGGTCTTAAAGGTTTCAAAGTGTTGTATGTAGGAACAATCCAATATAAGATTACATATTTTAAAGTATGGAGCCCTTGGTACCATTAGAAGGGCAAAGTGAGGACCACAAAAATTTTAATTTTACTAGAGGAAAAAAGGAAAACACACATGCACAAGGATCAATACAAAAGTAATTAGTGATATAAGTGGGAATATGCACATATGAAGGATCCATGTGGGATCTAATGAGGCAATCATCAAAGGATTATTGAGCTTTGGATAGGGATCCAAGGAGTGGGAATCTTCTCCTAGGGTAGGTACCCATAAAACGAGAGAAAAATCAAGTAGGAATGGTACACTTATTCATTTTTAGGAGGTCATTTGAGCCACAAAATTATCCTTAGGAATATTTTTTAACTATATTTGACACTAGATGTGAAGTGAGACAAAGATAGTCCAAAAACTATAAATAGAGCATATAGAATCATTTTGAAAGGTTGATTAGTGAAGGAAAGTAAAGAGCTCTTGTTATTTGTATTCTCTTGAATGAATAGAATCCATTGTTCCACTCTATTGCATCTTCCTGGTGTGTGTGTGTGTGCATCCTCATGCTTCTCACATTCACATTCTCATGCATCACTTAATCATGATCTTCATATCACCGTCATGTCTTTTTGGTTGACAATTATAGGTTGGATCTTCCTCGATATTTTTACTCACCATTGTTCTATGAGGAAACACCTTTTTGGCACCTTTTCTAAGGAGAGCTACTAAAGGGACAAGTGGGTAATGGTAAGAGTAGTAGAGAAGAGACATTGCAGTCACTAATAAGTAGGTTTTCTTGATTTTTCTCCAATTTTTGGCTTGTTTGCTATTCCATTTTCACTCCTACCATCTCCATTCATCTCCCCTCCATCTTCCCCTTCCATCTGCTTCTCTATTAAAAAAATCATTCCTCAAGGCATATACCCTCCTACTTCCATTCATTCCTCATGTATGTGTGTGAGAGAGGGAATGATCTTGCATGCATGTTTTCTGTTGTTTTTGTGTTGATTCCAAGCTATCTTTAGCTCTAGCAGGATAGATAGCTACGATAGAACTCTAGAAAATTTCTGAGATGACATGTTGGTCTATCGTGATAGACTAAAGAACACACTTTTCTAGAGTTGCATCACTACTAGGTGATAGAGATATCAACATTATCCCAATGCACTAGGTGCATCTACCAAAGCATCAGATTTTCACCCTATCACGATAGACTCAATCTTTTGTGCATGCAATTTATTGCAACAAGAGGGGTAAACTCAATCTATCATGATGGGCTAGCCCTATCACAATGGAATGACCCTCGATGGACCGTTAATTTCATGACAAACTCCCATCTGTCATGATAGATACACTATATTGTGATAGATTGTGATGAACGATAGACCTCCCTTGTCCTGATAGACCACCGTTGTCTCTAACAAGGCCATTTTGTCATGACAAAATGAAAAACATGATAGGATGAAAGCCACGATAGACCCATCTTGTAATGATAGACGCCATCTATAATGACAATGCCAATCCCTCATGCGAGAGTGTAATGACAAACCACTCTATCACAAAAAACCATGCCTATCATGATAGATCCCTATATCACAATAGTTCAGGACCATTGCAATAGACCACATTGTTGTGACAAAACCATCTATTAAGACATAATCAAATTATTACAACAATCACAACAATCCACACCTTTCACAATAGATTAACTCTATCATCACATATCACCTTTCACAATAGTATCCATCTGTCATGATAGAACCAATCTATTGTGACGATCCCACCCCATCATAATAAGCCACACCTATCACGACAAATAGGTAGTCTATTTATTTTTTGAGCTACCCTTTTACGAATTTTGATGGGGGTTTTTATGATTTTCAGGGGCTGTTGAGCTAATACAAGGTGTGCTCGAGGTCTTGTATTATTGAAAGTGGGTGTGTGCAAACAAGGTGGAGCTCAAAACCCACAATTCAAGCTAGGTTTAACCTTAAAGAGGTAGGAGATGTGAGGTTGGGTGCAACCAAACTCCCATTTATTGATTCTAGCTTAAGCTAAGTGCGTAGATCTAGGTCTAGCGCATAAGGTGATGATAGGAATGAAATTTGCATAAGATACCTCAAGAACACCAAGTAAAAATGCTAAGCATAAATATACAAAAAACTAAGGGCAAGATTTCAACATTGTGATCAAATGATAAAGTATACACACAAAATCTTATTATTGATACCTCGACAAAAAGACAAGATTAAATAATCATACAAAACAAGGAAAGATTGATTGAGGAAAAGGAAGTAAAACGAGGGTGAGAGAAGATAAAGGCTAAGGCTGAGTTATTCATGAACTTGTGCTGACGCAAGATGCAAGTATATTAGAAAAGTGGATCGACAAAGCTTAAGATCATTTGAAGCTATTACAGATTGTTGTTAGTGTCTATATGAAAGGCCAAATGGTCGTTGGACACTCTTGTATATGTCTGTTCTAATAAAACACATAGTGGCATGGTCAACCACATATTGTATTGAGAACAACCATTCGAGAAACCCACTAGAGTGAGCATGTGCTCTCTATTCTCGATTTTCTGCACATTTTTTGCATGTCTACATAGGAAGATACAGAGGAGCATTGGGACATGTTCCAAAAAGTAATCGACATTTTGAGGATCTAGGAAGCTTCCCTCAGTGGTATTGGAGTAGTTTTGCATGCAAGCACACATAATTTCTTCAATGTGCATAGTGTTTCCAAAACCTACAACCTATGCAACACCTAGGCAACTCCAAGGTTTATAACTAAGGTGGTGAACAAGGCATATAAACTTATATATAGTATCTAAACACTCTCACTATGTATGTGTTTGTGCAAACTGCCTATGTACAGTCATGTGGTATAACATAATAGTTACGGTTTGGATAGCCTTGACATGTTAAAGAGGGCCATGGTGAAGATTTTAAGAACTCAAAGACACCTAGATGTCAGGATCTTTTCGGTGATACAGGTGGAAGATGTACCCTAACCTCACCATAGGAGATGTATGCTAGTGGATTCATAAGTGTTTTATAAGCCTAGTTGGCTTCGTTTGGTCACTTGCTATATGTTGTAAATGGTGTAGTGATATCAAATGATACATTCATGCAATTTTATGGTTCGTTGATCAGTTCTTGGATAGTGCTTTGATGCTTAGTCTCAAATTTGCAAAGGAAACTCTATTAGATTTTTTTAGAGATCTCATTTTTTGACCATACATTGGCTAATTCTACTCCCTTAGTTGCTTCTTTATGCAAGCATAATAGTTTGCAAACTATCATTTTGATATTTTCTCATCAGTCATTTTGCTCCTCTCCTCATTTTCTAGGGGAAATTCTCCCAAAATTTTTCGAGAAACTTGACACTTAGTCACATTTTCATGTATTAGTGGTGGTTGTTCATATCTAGTATGATCAATATTCTAGTCACTTGTTCATCACCATGGCATGAGAGGTTAAAGGAACATCAAGTGGATCATGGTCTAGTGAAAGTGTCTCCAAGAAGAACTATAACCTACAAGGAAAATACCATTTTGAGATCCATAAGTTTGTTGGCACTAAATTTTCTCTATGGAAGACAGAAAGTCGTGATGTTTTGATACGGAGAAGATAATGGGTGTTGATTGGTGGTCTTGCAAAGAAACCTATTGATATGGACAACGATGATTGGAAAGAGCTAAATGGATGATATGCCAATGTGTACGATTCATCTATACCTTGTAGATACTATATATTTTATTGTTTTGGGGTGTGAGAGAGTTGAGGAGATGTGGAAGAAGCTTTGCAACACCTATGAGAAAGAGCATGCTTCCAACAAAGTTTATTTTATGAGGAAGCTATATGACTTGCACATGAAATACCCAAATAGCTTTCTACTCATTTAAATGATTTTGATGCACTCTTTTCCCACTTGTAAGATCAAAAGATGGAAATGGATGATAAGGTGAAATGAGTTCTCTTAATGTGCACACCACCACCCTCATGGGATACATTTTGCAAAGTCATTATTAATAGTGTGCTTGGAGGCAAGCTTGTGAATTATGACATATGTGGTACACTTTTAAGTGAAGAGATTCACAAGAAGTCTATGGTTTCCACACATAATGGAGATGCATATGATTTTTGTTATTCTTACTAGGGAAATAATCAATCATGTGAAAAAAGCAAGAATAGAAACAAGAATGGTCAATGTGGAAAGAGTAGAGGAAAATCGTAGAAGAGGAACATTGAATGCCATCATTTCCATAAGAAGGGATATATGAAGAATGATTGTTATTCTTTGAATAATTTCAAAAATAAAGGGAATCATGTTGATGGGCATGTTAAACAGATACCTACACCATCTACTTCATCTTTGAATATAGAGGAAATAAGTGTTACTTTTTATGGTGCTTGTATGTTGACACTTGATAGTACTATGCCTAGTGAGGCTCTTAAGGATGATTCCTTTTCACACACATGACTACTAGATTCTGGTGCTTCTTTTCATGTGACACCATATAGAGAGTGGTTCTCTAATTATGAAGTAAAGTCTCTTGATATAAAGAGGCCTCATGATTCTTATGAGTGTGGTGTTGTTGGAATTGGAGATGTGGTTGTGCAGTTTGCTGATGGTTCGAAGTTTACCATGCATAATGTACACCATGTGCCTCAATGTTCATGCAGTTTGATGTGCCTCAATTTTCATGCAGCTTGATGATCTTGGAAACAAAGTCACTTTATATGCTTAGTACTTTCACATTTCAAAGGGAAATATGGTTATTGCTAAAGGTAGCAAATTTTGCTCACTTTATGCATTGTTTGTATCTCAGAAGCAACACTTGTTAGTTATCATTGAAGAGCCTATGGTTTATATATGGCATGGCTATTTCGGCCACATATCTTGTATTGGAATGGAAAGTCGTTCTCGTTTTGGTTACTCAGCTGTGTTATCTTTCTTTGATTTTTCTTTTTGTGATCATTTTCATCAAACTAGGAATGTCCATAGAATGCACATTGACTCTCCAATTCAAACATTTGATCTTGTTCATATTGATGTGTGCGGTCTTATGCCCACTAGTTCATTATGTGGTTCTCTTTACTTACCCATTGTCATAGATGAGACTACTAGAAAAGTCTTGATTTGTCCCATCAAGTTTAAGGATGAGGTACTCCTTATTTTTAGAAAATGGTTTTTGAGTTGTAATTCCTAAAGAACACATAATAACTCAAAGAGACACACAATGCCTCAAGATTCCTAAGGCTTAAAAATAGGATGCCTCAACGAATCACATGATGCCTTAAGAATCCATAATTCCAAAGCACATCATGCCACAAAACCCATTATATCTCAGGTCCAGATTTCCTAATCATAGGATGCCTTATAGAAGCCCATGATGCATGAAAGTATCCCATAAACCCTAATGAGCTTTAACAATGCCTCAAGGATTTTAAACTCTAGAAATGGTCATGTCTCCCTCAAACCATCTGTAAAACTTCTCCATATTTAATATCATTAAAAACCCTAAAAACGATTTGCAAGTCTACATGTAGAGGAAGAAAATTTGATGTTATGAGCTCTCAAGTGTCACGTTACATCTCAATCAAGCCTCCAATGTGTGAAAGACATTAACAATTTCTAGAGATATGTCCACTCAAATCTAAGGATGAGGTATTCCCTATTTGATAGAAAAGACTGTTCATGAAAATGTCTAACAACAATCAACTAGCACTTATTATCAACAACCATTGAGATGATCTTCAAGTGTCTCACATCCACTTGATAGATTTGTTCCAAGACAGATATATATAGACATATGATTGTGTCAATTGTGAGTGTTCCATGAACCACATAACCCTGTGGTTGTTCCATATAGATCTCATCTGTAAGGTCTCCATGCAAGAAATTAGACTTTACATCCATTTGGACTAGATCTACATCCTGGTTTACAACTAATCCAAGAAACATGCATGATGTTGTCATCTTGACTACAAGTGAGAAGGTTCCTCAAAATCAACTCCCATTGTTTTTGCTTAAACCTTTTTGAAACCAAGCATGCTTTATATTTGGAGAAGCACTATTTCATCTAAATTTTAACTTATATAACCATGTGCACGGTATATCCTATCCATTGGCAAAAGCATCGATTCTTGAGTACCATTCTTATAAATAGAATCAAGTTAACTCTTATTAATTTCCTTAACACCATTTTTTTGGTAGTATCATCTATGCTATGGTAACTATGAGACTAGACATTGCATATGGAATGGGATTTGTGAGTAGATATATGTCAAATCCTAGCAAGAAGCATTGAGAAGCGATCAAAATGATATTGAGATATTTGAGTGGAACTAAGGATATGTGTCTATGCTTGGGTAGAGGTGATGCAACCATTATTGGATACACAAAATCTGATTATGCTAGTCGTGTAGACAATTAGAAGTCTACTTTGGAGTATGGCTTTCACTTTATTGGTGGTGCTATTTCTTGAATGTCTCACCTACAAGAATGTACAATTGTTTCCACTATAGAAGCATAATATTCTCCAAAAAATGAGCATGTAATGAAGCATTGTGGCTTTCTATATTTTCATGTGACATGGGCATGCCTCAACATGTACCTCATTTACTCAATGATAGTCAATGTGTTATTGATTGGCAAAGAATCCAATTTATCATGAAAAGACTAAGCACATTGAGGTGCAGTATCACTCTATTCGTGATTTCTTAGCCACTAAGTACATTTTACTTAAGTAGGTTCATACTCAAGAAATTGCAATAGATGTGTCGGCAAAAGCTCCACCACAGGATAGTTTTAGACATAGTTTTCACTTGATGGGGGTGATTTTGATCTTGTTTTGCACAGTCCCTTGTACACTCTGTAAGATTCCCACTACATGGGAGGTATCGATCATTTACACATACAAAAATATTTTTTCTCATTCTTTATTTTTCTCCCTAGGTCATATCAACCATATTTTGAAAGGCCATTAGTGTCTATTTTTGAAAGGACAAATGGCTACTAGACACTCTTGTATATGTTTTTTCTAGTAAAACGTATAGTGTCCTAATCAACCAAAAACTATATTGAGACTGCCATTTATGAAACCCACATACAATGATGTCATATTCTCTATTATCTATTTTTTACACATTTTTTGTAGGTTTACATAGGTAGGTACAAAGGAGCATTCTAACACCATTCGCACTATGAGGAGCTTGGAAGATCCCCTCAAGAAGCTAGTGTCAATCAAGCTACTAATTCTTGTTCTAAATATTTAGGTACCCACCCCTTAGCTTAAGTTAAAAAGTGAGTGAATTAGAGAATGTCTATAACATGGAGAAGGAGATTGCTAGTTCTAGGCTTGTGTATCTAAAAACACCTCAAGGACCATTAAAAAATTAGCTAAATTACATCCAAACCAACCAATTATGTGCTTTCATATATGAGGATGGCATACAAAGGTAAGTAGTTTAATTGAGAAATCATGAACACCCCTTTGGTATTGATCACATCATGGTCAAGTTTGCGGATGGTTTGTATATAGATAAGCAAGGAACCATGTATGTGGTAGCCAACTTTTTGGATATAACTAATGGCTTTGGGATAGTTCTTATTGAGTCAAAGATAGGAGAACCCAAAGAAAAGGATCCCATGATAGAAGGCCCTAGTTCACCCGGAGGAAAGTCTATATTGACATGATTGTATCTGCATCAAAGATACCTCACGATAATTTCAACATAGAATTGTTTGCAAACAAAGCTATGAAAGAAGCCTTTTGGAGATTCGACAACCAAGGTCTTTGACCAAGGATGAGTATCTCGTGCATGAGTTCAAGGATCCTCAAAATATTGGAAAAAAATTCTATTCTAATTGTATTTTAGATAGATTATAAAAAGGTTATGGATCTTATCAAACATTCACATATTTGAAAAGAAGAGAAAGTGTTTCTCTTACAAAAACTAGCTGCTTCACACAAGCAAGCAAGCGTTGGAACCTCAAACATATTTAGCTTCTCATAAAGAAAAATCTAAAGATCCCCTTGGTGTGAGTTGTGTACACAACCTAGGAACAAGAAGATTAGAGCAAGGCATGGGTGGACCTAAAAGAGAGAGAAAAAGAGGGAATAGGACACACAAAGACACTGAGGACTTCCCCTTACCAAGATAGAGAGAGCATTCAAGAACTTTCACGCCTTCTAAAGTAGTGAAGGCCATCAAGAATTAGTTCGATGGCATAGGAGATCCATACAATCATGTGCTACAGTTCAAACAAGTCCTTTGATCCAAAAAAGTAGAAGGCTTATTCACTCAATTTAAAGAGTTTGGCTTAACCTTGAAAGTCATAACCCTTGGTTGGCTTCAGTCATTGAATAGAGGAAACTATCGTGAGATAGCTCAATTTATAAAAGCCATTATCACTAAGTTCTCTAAGAGTGGAATTAGGCATAAAATTTCATCATCGATTCATAGCTTCAATCACAACCCTCAAGAGCTACTAAGGTTAGTAGAACATAGGCTCAACGTGTATATTGGATTATGCCTCATACAAAAGTTACCTACTTAGGAAAATCAAGTATTCTTGTTCTTAGATGGATTTCTTAGTGGAAAAATTGCAAACGCTTGCCCTATGCACGTGCAAGCTATGATTGGCCAAGGATTGTACTATTGAACTATGGAGAGGAGGTAAACCAACCACAAGATTGTCCTTACTAATGTGTTTAACAATATATGGATAGATATTATAAGACTTCAGACATAGATGGTTCAGTTCTATGATATAAAAGAACATGGATGTTGTAGCCTTTTGAAATTTGTAATAAAACTTGATAAGCTAAAATTAAAAAACATGAAAAGATGGAAAGAATAAGTATTGCACTAATGAATAGAGCTTTGGACTATATCCTTTGGAAACTAGATACTCCATCTCTCAAAGTACAATAAAAAATGGGTGTGCTCAATTTCCATTTGAGAATCATAAACAATTAAGTGGTTATTCTTGTCGATAGACATTCCAAATGTTATCCCAAGGCATAATTCAAGAGAATTGTTGAATGTTGACCACTACAAAAGATTTAAAATTGAGTGTCAATTAAGTGAAGACTTAAAGACTCTAAAATGCATGTTTGGTATAATCGGGGGTGCAAATTGTAAGCACCCCTTTTTGTACTATATGCAAAGTCTAGGTACAAGAGGATGGATTTCTAGAACTGAGGCTAAGGAAGCTCCTTCCAAAAAAAATGTTAATCTACATAATTACTCATCTTCTGCCATGATTTGGGATCCCATACTTCCAATAGAATTGATTTATATACACATATCTACACTGCATGCAGAGTTAAGGGTCATTGACAAGTTGGTCGGTCTTCACTTGGATTATGCATATTCCATCAAGCCTACAACTCTTGCAGATGAATGAATAAAAAAATGTGAATCTATACTTTCAAAAATGGGATTTCATGGTGGCGATCTTCATCTAAGATAAGATCCAAAACTTTTGCAAAATATAGGTGATGTATTATAGGATGTGTCAATGGGAGGTGCAAAAGCAAGAAGATTCTTCAACAGCATGTTGGAAAACAATGTCCTATTAGTCCAAAAGGTTTCAGTTAGTAAAGGTTGTATAGCTATCTGTTATATTGTTCTACAACAAAAGCGCCCAGCACTCTTGGCTAGGCGAAAAGGCTCTCATGAAATCGGCATTAGCTCGAAACCTGCTCCCGACAGCGCATTCGCGGGAAAAGAATACATATGCTTTTGCTTTATTTGGATAGCTCTTACGGATCATGTTTGATTTTTTTTTCGAACGCTTATGAATAAAGCTACGGTGCTTTATTCGATCATTGTGTTTTTCTTAGAAGCTTTTGGAGAAGCCAACTACTATAAAAGATTATGTTTGGCTCATTATTTTACATCCTTCACCTAGTTCAACACCAAGCTTTGGAGAGCTTTGGTACCTCAATAGAGGTGGTGCTTCTAGCACATGGGGCAACCATGGTGCAATCTTGAAGCATGTTGAGGAGCGGCTATGGAGTTCTTCTTGGAGAAGAAGAGTGTGCTCACACTCTTTCTTATGGAGAGGATTTACCCCGTAGCTGCTTGGTGGTGTGGATCGGCCATTCACATGATGTATTTGAAGATTGTCTTCTACATGAAGATTTCGGTTTACTTCAAAGACATTGGATGGTGGTTAACATAAGATTTACATCTTATGTTAAGAATTCAGGTACATATTCTCTTTATGCACACAAGTACTACTTGAAGTTTATGGAGACAGTAATATCCATATGAGGAGGAGTCCTATTCGGCATAGGTACAAGAGAATCAATACATGTATGCTTTATGCATATTTGGATGAGGTGTTTAAGAAGGTATGGTCATATGAGTTTGAGGATTTCTGGCAGCAAACTTGTTAGCATTATTTGCTACTTTTGTAAGTATGTGATCTTTTCACACATGTGTCTGACTTAGGCTCTTCCATAGGCTAAGTTCAGATGAGGGTTTGTTGATTATCAGTTTTAGATTGATCCTTCCTCTTTCTATCACTCATATTCACTCTTCTACAACCTATTAGGTCACACATCTCATGTATATTCAAATTCTTGTCCATACATCTGAATTATGTTTGTTACATTTGTACATTCACTCATCTATCTAATTCTGTTCACATAGAGTGGTTGAGAGTTTTGTTCCCACATTGTACATTGAACATTGGTATATATGATAGTGTGAGTAAGGAGTGGCTTACGTAACACTTTACACATGTTGTCTAATTGTTGGCATCATACGGGAAGAAGCAAGTACGGGCATACATGCAGATCTAGCACTGAGGCAACCCATTAAAATTTTTCCAAACCTTACATCAATTTAAAAGTGATTCTCATCACTAAAAACCCTTGTAAATACCATTTCACCTTTTTGTAACTCCATTTTGTGCAAGCCGAGGAGTCGTCAAGCTTGAGGAGACTTAGAAGTAAGTGCCTACCAATTTTCATATTATTTAGACCTCGTTAGAGCCCTCAAATAAGCCATGGAACCTAATTTTTAACTAGGCCGAACACTAGGTCTGGACAGGGCCAAAGCTAGTCAAAAACTATAAATAGAGCTAGAGAGCTCATTTTTGGGGCTAGCTTCTTGTAGTTTTGAGCTTGTATGACAACTTGTTTGCAATAGAAGTGATTCCATTGTCTTACTCTCTTTGTTCTTGTTGTGTGTGCGCGTGTGTGTGTATGTGTGCTTCTCACTCACACATTTGTGCCTTCATTTGCTCGAGGTCTTCATACCATCCTCATGTCTTCCCGGATTGACATTAAAGGAGGTGCTACTCATCACTGAGCTACACCAAATTTTGGCGCCGTTGTCGGGGATCGAGCTTTGAGGACGAGCGTGTGATGGTAAGATGTAGAGAGGACGCGTTGGAATGGTAACTGGTAGGTAAATCTCTTGTTTTTTTTCCCATCTCCATCTCCATCTCCATCTTCATCTCCATCTCCATCTCCATCTCCATCCCCTTCTCCACTTCATATTCCCTCTTCCTTGTCATTCTCCTCATTTGTTTGGTGCGAGTTTGAGAGAGAGCGAGTGTGTGTTCTTGTTTTTGTGTGTTTTTGCATGTTTCTTGCAGGTTTCAGCTTCATCACCATCTCCAGCAAGCTTAGCAGGTACGGAATCCTTCTACGCAAGTCCCGAGGCGTCGAGCTCGAGCTATCACGACACACCGAAAAGTTGACCCAATCACTATTCTGAGTATCGCGACACCCCGACCTATCGCGACACTCCCAAGTATCGTGACACCTCGACCTATCGTGACACTCCCAAGTATCGCGACACCTCGACCTATCGCAACACTCCCAAGTATCGCGACACCCCGACCTATCGTGACACCCCGACCTATCGCGACACTCACCAGTATCGTGACACTTCGACCTATCGTGACACTCCCAAGTATCGCGACACCTCGACCTATCGTGACACCTCGACCTATCGTGACACCTCGACCTATCGCGACACCTCGACCTATCGTGAAACCTCGACCTATTGCGACACCTCGACCTATCAGGACACCTCGACCTATCGCGACACTCACAAGTATCGCGACACTTCGACCTATCGCGACACTTCCACCTATCGCGACACACCGACCCAACCTATCACGATACATGGGCTTAACGCATGAATTTTTAGGGTGAATTGATTGATTGAATTGAGGTACTTTTGGGCTTAATTTTGGACACATTGGGATGATATTAGAGCTTTAGAAGTGGGCACAATACCTAAAAACCACGGAGGAATTTCCTAAACCCTAAGAGCCTATTTTGACCCCTACATGCCTGAATGGTCATAACTTCACCATACGAACTCCGATTGATGAGATTTTGGTCTCGTTGGAAAGCTTGTTGAGAATCCTACGTGGACCTTGACTGGTTTTTTGTAAGAATCATACGTGGAGTTTTAGAACATGTATTTTTAAGTTGGCATTTAGGTAGAACTAGGTGGTCATAGGATTTTGGGGGTATAGTGAGTTACTCCAAGGGGGGCCTGTAACTGTTGATGTGTGTCTTTCAATCCATTGTGGTAAAGGAGCTATATTAACTTGTGAACTTTTGCAGGAACATTGCGTGCGCTCAAGGCATTCCAAGGCAAGCTAGCAAGGGTGAGTACCAAGCTTGGGAGAAGGCTTCCTGGTCTGGGGTAGCAGTCTGAGCAACCAAGAGGATTGAGGTTGGAAGTTCTCTCAACCCTCCTTTGTCAATTCCTAGCTTAGGCTAAGTACGACTTAGGTGTGGTAATTAATTATGGGCAACGTCAGGCACGAATCAAGTCCAAGAGAACTAATCAACTAAGTGCAAGCATTAAGTAGGTCTTAAGTGCGAAAACCCTAGGGGACAAAAGTAAAATTGAATCGATTATTTATCAAGTGCGCAATTCACTTAAGTACTCCTGACGACGTGATATCAGACAAGATCCTAAACATAATATTCAACTAAAAAGAACAAAGAGATTGGTGCAAATTAATCTGCAACGAGAGTGTACTTGGGACCAAGGGGGTAGATAAACCAGGCATATGAACCTTAGGTCAGGCAGACACTTAGGCCGAGACAGACAAAGCCTCAGATCTTCTGAAACTAGTGTCAATCACATTGCTAGGTCGT
>CM035427.1:132977108-133102108 GCA_020310875.1 Ceratopteris richardii | reverse complement strand
CTTGGAGTTACAAGGACCTGAAGTGGGTAGACCCTGACATATGCTCACACACAATCCCCATGACCTCAGATGCTAGACCCTCTAACAAAAGCCCTACACATACAATGAAAACTATGCTGCCAAGATCAAAGAGGAGATAGATCGTTTGGTTGAAGCTGGATTCATCTATGAAGTTGAGCACACTGAATGGGTCTCCCCCATTGTAGTGGTGCCCAAAAAGAATGGCAAATTACGTGTATGCATTAACTTGAAGAAGGTTAACGCAACCACTATCAGGGATAGTTATCCGCTTCCTATCACTGAGCATCTATTAGAAAGGGTAGCACGCAAGGAAGTGTACAGCTTCTTAGATGGGTTCTCTGACTACAATCAGGTAGCCATTGCACCAGAAGATCAGCATAAGATGACTTTTGCCACAAAGTGGGGCATATTTGCTTTTCGGGTAATGCCATTCGGGCTTACCAATGCACCTGCAACCTTCCAGAGGCTGATGTGCCACGTGTTTAAAGAGTTCTTGAACAAAAATTTGGAAGTCTATGTTGATGATCTTTGCGCTCATTCCAACATTAGACCCACCCATATACCTGAACTCAGACAAATCTTTGACAAATGTAGAGAATATCAAGTCTGCCTGAACCCAGAAAAGTGTGTTTTCATGGTCAGGCAAGGCAAGATCCTAGGGCACATAGTGTCAAAGAATGGCATATCAACGGATGAGGAGAAAGTGAGAGCCATTGCAGAACTACCTAGGCCAAGGAATGTCAAGGAGGTACAGGCCTTCATGGGGCATTGTGGTTATTACTCCCGGTTCATTCACATGTATGCCGTCATTGCAAAGCCTCTATATGCTCTTCTAACTAACTTTGAGTGGACTGATGAATGTGAGAACTCTTTCAAGGAGCTCAAACAAAGATTATGTTCAGCACCAATCTTGACCACACCAGATTGGAACAAGCCATTCCATGTCCATGTGGATGCATCCAATTATGCTATTGGATGCGTGCTAGCACAACCTACAGGTGAAGGTAACATGGATCTTCCAATTGCCTATGCCAGTAGACAATTGAATGCAGCTGAACGAAATTATACCACCACTGAACGAGAAGATTTAGGCATGGTATATGCAGTTAAAAAGTTTAGACACTATTTGCTTGCAAATAAGTTTAAATTTTTTACTGACCATCAAGCTCTGTTGTAATTGGTAAACAAGCCATGCAATACAGGAAGATTAGTAAGATGGTTCCTCTTACTAATGGAATATGACTTTGAGGTAGTGGTAAGAAAGGGCAAGACCCATTTGAGAGTAGATCATCTCTCAAGGCTCACATCAGGAGAGGCCCCACAAGGAGTGTCAGATGACCTACCTGATGCTTACTTGTTTAATTTGGAAGTTGTACCGCAGTGGGCTAAGCCATTAGTGCCAGTATTGACATACGGTCCTAATCACCCAGTAATGCACACAGAAGATAGAGAGATAGTAAAAGCTCAAAAGTATCATATCTTGGCATGAGGTATGTACAAACATGCAGAGCAAGGAGTATTAGCCTGTTGTGTGGAAGAGGATGAGTACGCTAAGTGGTTGCAATTAGCACATGTAGGTGCATTTGAGCAACACTACTCAAAACAACGAACCCTACAGACACTGAGGAGACTAGGAGTGCATTGGCCAACTATGGAAGTTGATGTCCATAGAATGTGCAAAGAGTGCCCAATCTGTTGCACTAAACCAACAGTGGAACATGCTACTCTTTATCGAATATCTTTAGTACCAGATTGGAGTGAACCATTAGTAGCCTTTCTGAGGACGAAAACATTCCCTCAAGATATGACTTTGGCTAGACAAAGGAGTTTGGAACAAGAAGCCTTAGATTATGCACTCATTGGTGATAATTTATACAAACGTGGTAAAGATGGTTACCTAAGACTGTGTGTCCATGAGAGCAAATACCTCAAGATATTAGAGACTGCTCACCAAGGTGTAGCAAGAGGACACTTCGGTCCAGATAGGGTGATCAAGGCAATACTATTTGCAGGGTTTTGGTGGCCAACCCTTCACATGGATGCACATACCTATGTGAAGAGGTGTGAGGTTTGTCAGCGAACCCAGTATCCCATACGCAAGGATGAGATGCCATTGAAGGCTATGATGGGTGGACGTGCATTCTCTAAGTGGGGAATAGACTTTGTGGGTCCTATTAATCCCCCAGCTAAGGGTTCACATGCTGAGTATATCATTGTGGCCACAGACTATCTAACCAAGTGGGTAGAAGTGAAAGCCACTACAAAGAATGATGCTCAAACAACAACAAAGTTCCTATTTGAAAATGTGTTCACTAGATACGGACTACCTATAGAGTTAGTTAGTGATAGAGGGACTCACTTCTTAAGTGAAGTCATTGAAAATCTTCTTCAAGAGTTCTTAGTGATACACAAGAAGTCTGCCCCCTATCATCCACAAGCTAATGGCCAGGCTGAGAGCACAAATAAGATCTTATGCAATGTGCTGACTAAATTGGTGAATAACAAACGCTTTGATTGGGACAAACAACTACACCACGCTGTTTGGGCATACCGAGTTGCCTATAAAACGGTACTCCAAGCCACACCCTTTCAGATGGTGTTTGGCCAGAATGCAATGCTACCATTGGATTTTTTGATACCTACGTTAAAGATAGCACAAGAGCATGACTGGACAGGCCATGAACTCTCCTCTAGAATCTTTGACCTTGAATGTTTAGGGGAGACACGATTGAGAGCTGCAGCAGGAATCTATGCAGCCAAGAAGAGGCAAAAGGTGTATTTTGATACACATGTGAAGGATAAAGGCTTGAAAGCAGGAGACCTAGTCCTAGTCTACACATTGAAGCAACATGCACGAAAATTAGAGAAAAGAGGCTATGGACCAATGATTATCAATAGGATCTCCACAAGCGGAGCAGTACAACTAGCCACTCTAGAGGGTGACGTACTACCAAGTTACATAAGCAGATGTAGAGTCAAGCTATATCAAGAACCCGTAACTGAAGAAATGCTCAATCGACTTAATACTGCAAAGAAACGTAAGGAAGAGGAAAAGCGAATTCGAGAAGAAGCACAGGCCGAAGCCCTAGAACGTATTCGACGAATGAAATTGAGGAGGCAAGGTAGAGATCAACCCATGGATGATGCTCATGAAGCTCTGGGTCATCACATGGCCATGTGCAAAGCTTCAGGTGAACGGTCCCATAAGATAGTTGATCGACAACCTTTTGTGACCCTGGAAGTAGGACAAAGAGAGGGTGTAAGGACCGTGAGAGCTTTAATTGATTCAGGAGCAGCCACTAGTGCAGTTCGGCTTTCTTACTGCCAACATTTGCAATTGGAGGTGAAACCCTTAGAAGCATATCTGATAGGATAAGGAAGAGTTGAAACCCCTTGCATGGGAGAGGTGGAACTTCCCCTCTACATTCAAGAGGTCCTAATGTCAGCAAAAGTGTTAGTCGCGGATCTTATCGAACCTCTAGTCTTGGGCCAAGACTGGATCTATGATCACACAGTCAACCTCAACCTAAGAAGTGGACTTCTTCAGGCTTGGGCAGGCCAAAGCCACCTTACGATTGAGTTAGAAAATCAAGCACTCAAACCATTAGAAAAGGCACCAACTCCTGGTCCCTCCAGGAGCCCACATGAAGATAACAATGATGTTCTTGTCCGAAGTTCTATGGCGTAGAGGATGGTCACTCTCAAAGAAGGCACAGAAGTCAACGATGAGTTCCCATCTGTTCCAAAGAAGATTCTAAAAGGGAAGGCTCTGCAACACACAACCCTGAGGAGACCGAGGATCAAGAAGCATGAGCACCAACCTGTGCACTATGAAGTACCTCGAGGCATGAAGCAGATCTGGATGCGGAAAGATAGAAAACCCACGTTGTTTGAGGCAGACTCTCAAACAAGCCAACAAGCCACACCGTCACACATTACAACGAAGGAGTCTCTTAGCCAACACTATAGACATACCCTATCTATTTGGGTTCCTAAGCGGTCAATGAAGGCTATTTCCCATGCTAGACAGATATGGGTGCCCAAGGCATGCTAACGAGCCCAACTAGCTTCACCTCCAGTCACTAGCATAAATCAACCCTCACTAGTACTCTTGGTAAACAACTAAGGAGAGATACCTACACCCCACACTATTACACCTTTGGTCAAACCTAGAAATGTGTGGAAATGGGTACCCAAAAGGTCCCAATTTGAGCACAATCTAGCTCATAAACCTTTACCTGGCATCAGCTCTAAGAACTACGAATCCTCAATCAAAGTGTGGAGACTTAAAACCTATGTTAAACCCCCTGGCCAATTTTGTAAATCCATCCACTCTGATGTAGGTGCATTCTGAGTACATTGCATATCCAAGCATGCATCTAGGCTGACACTAGCCACTAATCACCACTCACATCTCTCATAAACACTTCATCTCTAACCACTAACCACCTGGAATGTCATGTTAGTATTGTGAAGGGAACACCATTACATCTTGTTTCCTATGCAACACTGACGTGCCCTTCTTCTTCTAGCAGATAAGCATTAGAAGTATCATGGCAGCAACAGCAAGAACAAGCTCCTAGGCAGGCACTAGTACTCAAAGCAACTGAGACACCATGCCCGTGGAGGCTCCTCTGACAGCGAGGCTTGAAGAGCTTTTAAATGTGAGAAGAATTCCTATCTCGAATCCACCAAGTGGCCTAACAGAAAGAGTAAAGGGGCATTCTCATTGGTTCAATGAGATGCCAGGAGATTTGGGAGATGCTGATCATATTTGGGAATCCAAGTTGGAATGCGGAGGAGTTTGGTGGACCTTTCAGTTCTTCTCACGAGAATTTGAAGCATTACAAAATGTAGCCCCTCTTCAAGATATCTGGCAAAAAGCGGGATTACAAGATTATTTTAGTGCAACTTTGCCTAAACCTGATTTCCTTAGGTGCTATTACTTGATTGCAACTCTCAAGGCTATAGGAGATAAAGATCATTCACGCACATTCCTTGTACCCTCTCTATCAAACCAGGAGGAAATGAAGAAGTTTAAGTTGAATATTACTTTAATCAGGGAGGCCCTTCAGATGTATGGCACCCATGTACCCTCCGATTGAGATCCCTTGATACCGGAGTCTATGAAGAACAGTAAACTCAAGAAGTTGAAAGAAATGTGTGCTCTCACCCCCAACATCGCCATACCACTGCGGATGTGCCTTCAACACTTTGCATTTCCGGCACAAGACCGGTTCACCCAGCCTCATAAGAAGATTTGGTATGGGTTATACCTAGCAGAGATCGGGAGCTTACCTATTAAAATGCCAGTGTGGATACTTGACCAGTTATATGAAGCAGGCAAGCGAGGAATGCGGAAGCCCACTTTGAATGGCTGCTGTGCCATTACAAGAATTATCTACAGATGCCTTGCCTATGATGTGCCGATCGCAAGGGCCCTTAAGTACTCACAGTTGGAATTCTTCCAGGGGCGGAAATCCGGGGTCCAACCCACTAAAAGAATGTGTGGATCACTTTCACAGGTCCTTATTCCTCGCGAAGTCGCCACAGAAGCCTCCTGTAGAGAAGAAGAACAGGTAGCCCCTTTCATGATCCATCTCCAAGGACCACAATCAGGAGGCATGGTACAACCCACTCCATCAGCCCCCCCCCACTACCCACAGATGTTGAGTTTGCATCCATGGCTACATTGACAGAAGATCCATCCTTTGACTTTGAAAGCTTCTTGCAAACAACACACTTGTCTGAGAGTGAATTCTTTTCTGACAATGAAGGTCCCGGATCATCATCCCAGAGAGAACGACCATATAGTGCAGCACGAAGAGTACATTGGGAGGATGAGGCACAACACACTCAAGCGGGAGTCACACATGAACAAGTGGAGATGCAGAGGAATGAATCGGAGGAGAGTGAGGAGGAAGCCCCTGCTTACACCGCACAACTCAAACGGCTCTACAAAACAATCAAGCAGGTACAAAAGAGGCATAAGCTATCCGAGGAGGCAAATAGAGAAATGGTGAATCAAATGCTTCAAGCAGAGAACATAGACCCCCATTTTGTGGAATCATTGAACCTTTTGGCGGAGACATATGGGATTATAGAAGCTATGCGGATCATGTTACATCGCAACCCTCCTCAATACGATCAATGAAGGATCGATACACGACCACGAAGGGGGAAGATGATTCAAATGGAAGTCTCTACTGCCCTCCCTACCACCACTCAAGAAGATGTCCACATGGCCAGCCCAACCAACAGTGAGGAAGCAGATGCAAATATACAGATACCATCTCCACCATCACCTCCCATCCAGCCCTCAGAACCCCTCACCACTAGCCTTCCTGAACAACCAGTATCCACCCATAGTGAACACATACTACACACCACCATTTCTCCATCCTTCCCTTTGCCTACATCCACTAGTCCCAACCAATTTTCTGAACCTCAGATAGGTCACCCCGCCACCCATCAAACCATATTAGGTCACCCATCTTATATACCAGCTCTCAGACAGCCACATGCCCCTTCACAAACATTAACACAACCATTTCCCTCCCCTAATACATTTCCTCCTCCCCAACCCCTATCCACTGTACCCCTTTTAACCCCCTTGGAATCAACACAAATCACCCGACCTCCATTCTTGACAAACCTTGTAAATATACTTCAACAAATTGAGAATTATAATAAAAAGTCCCTTCCCCAACCCACCTCCCCCACATTCACTGCCACCACTAACACACCTCCTACCATTCCTGTATTCACGATTCACACTTCACACACCATCACGTCCGATCCTATGAATATTTCACCTTCCACAGGACCACTCACCACCACTTTTGTCTCAACAACACCACTTGTAACTTCACGCACGCCATCACACACAACCACTGTCAGCACAACATCCACTTTTCCCTTTCCCATTTCCGGACCCCTTGCATCTTTCACCTCCACCTCTGCACCCACCTCATTCGTCATGCATTGGACACCATGTTCGAAGCCGCTTCCCAGCTTAAGGAAGAATATCGCCTATTGGAAGAAAACAATAAGGAACTGTGTACTCTCTCATCCCACCTCCAGGCATGTGTCAATGCCTTGGAATTGAGTAATGCAGCATTCCAACAAGAAGTTACCACCCTCCAACACTTGAAGGCAGAGCCTGAATCCAGGTATACAGAGACGGGTAAGGCTATGAAAGAACAACTCAGAGACCAGATAGCTCGTAATGCTCGACTACAACGAAACATGGCTCTACTCCGATGCCACCTAGCGACTGCCCAAGAAGAAAACAAGAGATTACAGCAACAAAATCAAGACAACCTTGCAGCTGCCATAGAAAACACTTCAGGGGCACCCATCGACCCCGCTTGCTTCCGAGCCGTCCCTTCAGAAAGCATACAACAAATTTTGGAAACCTATGCCAATCCCTTAGAAGCACATGATCAACTGGTCGACCAAGTAAAGGAACTACAAATATCCCAAGTGCCTACACCACAACCACCAGAAGCTAAAGAGATGGTCAATGTTGTCACTTCACCAGAGCCCAAATCAACAACGACCAATGAGGTACTTGAGCTACGACAACAAGTGGCAGAATTAAAGATCAAGTTGTTACAGTATGAAAGACCCCCCTCTCCACCTGATCAACCACTAGAAGAAGAAGCAGTAATCATTCCAGTGGAGGAAACATTTGAAGACAACTATGATCCTCAACCCATTCCAAGAGGTAGAATCACGGAGGAAGGACAAGACACATATGAGGAGCCCCCGTTGGCATGGATGAAACAGGTAGAAGAAATGGGACCAACTCATGAGGAACGTATCTCCACCCAGATGTTGGCCATGAGGACTATCGAAGAAACCATACTTCAATCAGAATATTTCAGACACCTTGCCCTTAGAATGATCACCAGCTCCGAGTTACAGTATAAGCCATACTTTGTACTGTTGGCAGACTACAATGTTGAGATCAAACGTAAAACCAACAAGTACCCTACTTTCGCTACCCAATTTGAACTTGAGGACATTCCAGAGGACGCCCACAAAGGGAACATATACCAACCCACCTGGAGGCAAAAGTTACTGGAAACCTATCTGGAGATGCTACGAACATGGGATCACGTGCCCATGCACTTGAAGTATAACAATTGCTACGGGCCAGTGCAACGAAGGAGATCATGGAAGGCGTTTGCCATAAAAGTTAAGAACAATGCCAATTGCAAAGAATGGCTCAATTACCCCGCCATTGCACCCCCAACCGACACACCTACTGTAGGTTACATGATGGCTACCATCAGACATTGGATGCCACGCCTCCACCCCATGCTTGATGTCACTGCACAGATGATGCTCAAGATACTGGACATGATGCAAGTGGTGTTAAAGACTTTCCGAAATGTACGTAATATTCAGCCGCCAATTTCGGGCTTCATCAACGGTAACTATGACTTACTTTATGATATGAGCACGACCCCGAGTATCAGAGTGGCTTATGCGTGACATGCACAAATAAGATATCTCAAAAGTGTTCGCGCCACGCCCAACTCATCTCCTACAATTATTCACCTGCGAACAAACAATGCATTCAAATCTCTACACCACGCCACAACCTGACCTACCGGGCGCAGTTAATTGGGAGGCCCTACAGAGAGACCTGGTCAAGGGACTGCAGATTAAAGAACAAGAATTGGCAACCGACATACTACAGCAGTACATTGATCAAACCGTGGAGCAGAGGTCTGTCAGAGGCGACACACGCTAGGGGGGGGAGAGTGTTGGCATCATACGGGAAGAAGCAGGTATGGGCATACATGCAGATCTAGCACTGAGGCAACCCATTAAAATTTTTTCAAACCTTACATCAATTTAAAAGTGATTCTCATCACTAGAAACCCTTGTAAACACCGTTTCACCTTTTTGTAACTCCATTTTGTGCAAGCCGAGGAGTCCTCGAGCTTGAGGAGACTTAGAAGTAAGTGCCTACCAATTTTCATATTTTTTAGACCTCGTTTGAGCCCTCAAATAAGCCCTTGAACCTAATTTTTAACTAGGCCGGACACTAGGTCTGGACAAGGCCAAAGCTAGTAAAAAACTATAAATAGAGCTAGAGAGCTCATTTTTGGGGCTAGCTTCTTGTAGTTTTGAGCTTGTATGAGAACTTGTTTGCAATAGAAGTGATTCGATTGTCTTACTCTCTTTGTTCTTGTTGTGTGTGCGTGTGTGTGTGTGTATGTGTGTGCATGTTTGTGTGCTTCTCACTCACACATTTGTGCCTTCACTTGCTCGAGGTCTTCATACCATCCTCATGTCTTCCCGGATTGACATTAAAGGAGGTGCTACTCATCACTAAGCTACACTAATCTTTCTCTATCTTTGTCTCATCATTTGTATGATTAAATGTGGTATGTTCATGTTTTGTCAATATTAGAAGATTGCTAGATTCTATGTTGTATATGTTGGACCTATGGAACCTTGGACCTATGGTATTAGTATTGGGCCTACTAAATTTCCAACATTTGGTATCAAAGCTTTAGGGCTTTGGCATCAGAACATTCAGGCTCTTATATTACCAGGTTCCTAGACTTCCAGGTTTACAACATATGATTTAAGGGCATCTTCTAACTTTGAAATTTGACATACACACTTAATCTAGATGAGTAGAGATTTGAGAATTACACAATTCGGTCACATGTTTATTCATCAGTGTGGAGTATGAAGTTGATGATCTGTTAGCAGTTGAATACTTCTGTAAAGTATATACAAAAGCATTATTTGAAGACCGAGACTTGACGAAGAGAAGACTACTTCAAATTCAAGGAAGAACAATGGTTTGGAGAAGATGAAGGAATCAGATCAACATCAAATCACAGGTATCATTTTTTACTATCAGATTATCATTTGCAGGTCATATCTTAGAAGAGCAGTTATGAAGAGATTTGAAGGATTCAAGGAGTAATTTTATACACATTCATTATTTGCAAGTTAAAGGCTACATCAAAACAGGTATCTAGAGGTTTTTCTAGAGAGTTTTGAGAGATCTCTTTCATGGCGAGAAAGTTCATCTAAGAAGAAAAATGTGAAGAGCATCAATTTTGTTTTCATCCAATCTTGTAAGTTGGTTGGAAGGTTTTATCTAGATACAAAATGTGATCTAGGTATCTAGAGAGGTAACTCTAGAAAGGTAATTCATCATGCAGACAAAAGGTTGGTGATATCAGTCACATTTGAAGCAGAGTTTTGATTCAGAGATATGAGGAGATGATAAAACATGATTCTATGTTCACTTCCATTTGTATACCATGTTTGTTTTGTCTCTTACTCTTAGCACTAGAGGAAGAGAAAAGTTCATTTGAAGAAGTTAAGAGTGTTTGCTACTTCAAGATGAAGAGAACAAAAGGTATGGAAGAGAAGTTTGAAGATGTTGACATCATCAGGTGGAAGAAAGATGCAGAAGAAGAAGGATCAATAATTCCAAAGGGAAAGTAAGAGGTCTTTCTCCTCTACATACAAAGACAAGTCTACGAGAACATCTTGTGTGAAGAAGAAGCACTTTCTTGTTTGCATTATACTTGGTCATGATTTAATAGATTTGACAAAGAATTGCATTGAGAGAAAGAAAAGCAGTAGATATATGTTTTGGCTCATATGTGTATGAGTTATGTTTTAGTTGAAGCTTTTAAGCAGGCAGCTTATATGTTTCCTCAAAGAATTCTTGGAGTGTCAATACAGAGCTACTTGGTATATGACAAGTTGTAGAGAAGTATATTTCTTCTTATCTAACTCTTGAGGTAAAAGAGTTTTTTGTAGCAGATGTTGAAGACTTGGGTTGAGGTTTTGTGTTTGGAAAAGTTACCTCATATTCAGTATTTTTAGAAAACTTCAAAAAATTTAGATTTTTTGATGTACCAGTCAGGTGGAGAATCTACTTTTTATGATTTTCTTGTTTTTTGGATACATGCTTGTATTCAAAAAGGTGTTCCATCAGATCCTATCACTTGATTGAGAAGTGGAGTTAGCCAAAAGAAAGTCAAGCAGGTACTATCACATTTCATCCAGGAAGAATATGAAAAGATGAAGTATCAACTTGCAACTTTTGGAGTGCTCAAGGTTAGAAGTTTGTCCACTTATATTTCAAGTAGGAGTTGCAGATTCTTGGAAAGGATTTGTTTGAAGAAAAGTTTTACAACTTTGTGAGAAGCATGGACACTTAGAGACATTCAGGTAACAAATCAAACATTCAGTCATGAAGGTTTGATGAGAGCAGATTCTACACAGGTATTTTGTTGGAAAGATCATAGATCTTGGATGATCTTGTATGATCTTGATAGATCTAGATAGATCTTATCTTGGATGATCTTGAACGATCATGAAGATCTTAAGTATTTATGATTCAATTGTCTATCCTTTGTTTATAAGGTTCTTAGCATTGGAAGAAGTAAGTCAAAGGTTCTATCAGATTTCTATTGCAGAGGAATAGAAGAAGATACTTTTTATGTTGCAGAAGGTTATGAATCCTAAAATGCTTTCAGCAAGGTTTTCTTATGTTAGATCAGCTAACCTTATTCTAGATTTTGGGAAGTTGAGGACTAAAACAGTGAAAGTCATTAGCATCTGCAAAGCTAATAAAAAGGATTCAGAATTTTTGTTTCAGATATAGGTATTTGATCACCAAAGATCAAATTTATTGAAAGAAGGAAGACGTCCCAGATTTCATAAAGTCTGATATACTTTGAAGAATACTGGATACTGTGTTAAGTCATCCAGGGGGGTGATGAAACATGAAGACTTATTTTCAGCCATATGTAAAAGAATACAGAGTCATACCTATACGTATTCCTATTTCAGGTATTCCTATATTTCCTTTGTCAGTTTCTTTATGTTCTAGATTTGAAAGAAGAAGGAAGAAGGAGAATGTTTGGAGAAAGTTCTTGCTAGGTGTTCCTGTTCAGGAGAAGGTTCCAGAGTTCTATTGAAGAGAAACTTGATATTTCAGAGAGGTATGTTTCACAGGTGCGCACATTTATGTTTATACCAGGTTCTGAAGGAAAGAGGTATGAAGGATTTACGGATGAAGACATGATGAAATCATAGATTTTTTGATGAGACTCATGAGTTGATTTTAGTTTCAGTTGATTTCAGTTGACTTCAGTTGAGTTGAGTTCAATTCAGTTTAGTACAGTCAGAGATGAACCAGTAGTGTTCATAATACACTAAGTTGTGAGTTGTCAGTCACACGTTCCAGGATTAAGTTCTTGATTTTTTTTTAGTGTATCTACATAACACAACAGAAGTACATTGAGAAACCTTTTTGGAAGATAAATGCAAAAATGTGGATCATAGTGTATGTTTTCAGGTTTGAGAAGACAGGAGATAGCAGGTTTATAGTCAATACATGCTATATTTGTTATCAAGCAAAAG
This sequence comes from Ceratopteris richardii, assembly GCA_020310875.1. Taxonomy (NCBI): domain Eukaryota; kingdom Viridiplantae; phylum Streptophyta; class Polypodiopsida; order Polypodiales; family Pteridaceae; genus Ceratopteris; species Ceratopteris richardii. Next base: position 133,089,667 of record CM035427.1, on the reverse strand, counting down.
ATTGCTTGATGTGTACACTATTGGATTCTAGTTTGCATATTTTCTTAAGTATTATGGTTCATATTCAGCAAGTTCAAGTTTTTGAAGTTTCAAGGAAAGACAAATTCAGTTTCGAAGAAGACGTTTTGAAGAAATAGTTTGAAGGTCAGTTCGGGAGTACAAGCTTGAAGCTTGTGACACATTACAGATCCAGTCTAGATTGTACCAACATGACATTGCAGGGGGATTGCTGGAAAACAATGTCCTATTAGTCCAAAAGGTTTCAGTTCGTAAAGGTTGTATAGCTATCTCTTATACTTCTTCTACAAAAAAAGCACCCAACGCTCTTGGCTAGGCGAAGAGGCTCTCATAAAATCAGCATGAGTTCAAAACCTGCTCTCGGCAGTGCGTTCGCGAAAAAAGAATACATATGCTTTTGCTTTATTCGGACAGCTCTTACGGATCATGTTTGATTTTTTTTCGAACGCTTATGAATAAAGCTAGGGTGATTTATTCGATTGTTGTGTTTTTCTTAGAAGCTTTTGGAGAAGCCAACTACTATAAAAGATTATGTTTGGCTCATTATTTTACATCCTTCACCTAGTTCAACACCAAGCTTTGGAGAGCTTTGGTACCTCAATAGAGGTGGTGCTTCTAGCACATGGGGCAGCCATGGTGCAATCTTGAAGCATGTTGAGGAGTGGCTATGGAGTTCTTCTTCGAGAAGAAGAGTGTGCTCCCACTCTTGCTTATGGAGAGAATTTACCCCGCAGTAGCTTGGTGGTGTGGATCCGCCATTTACATGATGTATTTGAAGATTGTCTTCTACATGAAGATTTCGGTTTACTTAAAAGACATTGGATGGTGGTTAACATAATATTTACATCTTATGTTAAGAATTCAGGTACATATTCTCTTTATGCACACAGGTACTACTTGAAGTTTATGGAGGCAGTAATATCCATATCAGGAGGAGTCCTATTCGACATAGGTACAAGAGAATCAGTATGTGTATGATTTACGCATATTTGGATGAGGTGTTTAAGAAGGTATGGTCATATGAGTTTGAGGATTTCTGGCAGCAAACTTGTTAGCATTCTTTGCTACTTTTGTAACTATGTGATCTTTGCACACACATGTCTGACTTAGGCTCTTCCACAGGCTAAGTTCAGATGAGGGTTTGTTGATTATTAGTTTTAGATTGATCCTTGCTCTTTTTGTCACTCATATTCACTCTTTTACAACCTATTAGGTCATACATCTCATGTATATTCAGATTTTTGTCCATACATCTGAATATGTTTGTTACATTTGTACATTCACTCATCCATCTATTTCTGTTCACATAGAGTGGTTGAGAGTTTTGTTCCCACATTGTACATTGAACATTGGTATATATGATAGTGTGAGTAAGCAGTGGCTTACGTAACACTTTACACATGTTGTCTAATCTTTCTCTATCTTTGTCTCATCATTTGTATGATTAAATGTGGTATGTTCATGTTTTGTCAATATTAGAAGATTGCTAGATTCTATGTTGTATATGTTGGACCTATGGAACCTTGGACCTATGGTAATAGTATTGGGCCTACTAAATTTCCAACACAGCAGTGATGGAAAACAACTAAATGTGATGGGAGATTGTTGGAAACAATTTTGCGAGGTTACAACAAATGTAAAAAGCAATCCAAAAAGAATGGAGGTGTGGGTTAGACTAGATAAACTTTTGAAGATCATGAGGCAACAAGTAACATCTAATACCAATGTGATTGAATTTAGAAGGGCAATCATAGAGCTTATAGAAAGCATCACAGAGGCATGGAGTGTCAAAGACATTTGACCTTTACATTTTTACAACATATTCTTCTTCTCCATGGTCCATTCTTTGCAAAAAAGGAAACACTTGCCACGTGGAACACCCAGGGCATGGAAAAATCTCATTATCAAGCAAGAACAAACTTCTTCAGATGCACAAGAAAAGGAGGAGGAGTCACATAAAGTAATGCTTTCAAAGAGATTTTTGATTGGTTCTTTAGAAGACAATTACAAAGGAACACATGCCAGATATCATCACAGAATAAATTATACAGATCATGTCAATAAGAAGTATCACTAGATGTCATTTCCTTTAGGACATATGGATTAAATAAAAAAAAGAATGATACTTCATTTTAGTTTGAAGCTATAATATTTAGAATACCTTTTACAATTCTTTTGGCCAAAGAATCCATATGGATGTATATACAATTTTGAAACTCATGAAATTTTTGAAATGAAATATCATTATTCTTCTTTCAATCTTTTGAATGAGCTTGACTCTAGAAAATCTCCTCTCTATCTGAGGTACTCCTTTTTCCTGTAGCCAATTTTACTTTGTACATGTGCGACCTCTACAACCATTGCAAATAACAAAGGAAATATCCAGCTCTATAAGCATTGAGCCTTGGGGCATAACCAATATCTTGAATGCTGTTGTTCTCTCAAGAAGTAAAATCCTATATGAATTAAAGGGTAGTGAGGAAAAGCCCATATATTTTGAAAGATTCTTTAGAGATAATAACGTAAAATCAAGGTCCTCACTATACTGCTTATGTACAACACAAAATAAATCTGGATTCAACTTTGGAAGATAGTGAATGACTGAAATGTATATCCACTTTTGCGTTTCCTTTACTCTCTACAGCTTTCATTGTGCCCTTACCCAGGATTTTTGTTTACAACACGTGCTATGCGTTTATTAATAGTAAACAATAAATGCTAATACATGCCTACCAAGATAATTCTCCTCATCTAATATGATAATTGTGGAAACAATGAAAAAGCAAGATTAGAGAGAGCAAAACAACTTTGAATGAGTCGGGACACCACTAAGGTTGTAAGGAAAAACAATCGTTGAAATGAATGTAGGACACGACCATTTCAAGTGACTTTGCTCATCAAGAAATGTTGGATGGGCCTAATCGCTTGAATTGATGATTACATATTAAAGGTTAAAGAGCTTGTAGATGCACTAGGGATGATGAAAAATGTAGGGCCTTCACAACTTTAGTGTATGTAAGGGACACTCTTCCTCATTTTGATCAACTAGTCACTCTCATGGTGATAAAGGAGATGAGCCTTGGTGGTCATAATGCCAAGGATAGCCAAGGGCAATTGTTGTATGCAGGTAGAGGATGAGAAAGACACAACCGAGGTGCTACAAGAAGAAGTAGAAGATATCAAAGCAACCAAGGAGTTCAAGGAAAACAAGAAAATGTAGGTCAAAGAGGTGGAAGAGCAACAAATAGAGGAAGAGATGGAAGCTTTAGTGGAAAAGGACAACCCACTTCAAATGGATGCTTTGTATGTGGTAAGCCAAGTCATTTTGCAAATGAATGTTATCACAAAGCTCAAAGACTAGGGAATCTAAGCAACAACAACAATTATAGAGGTCAAGGCAACTATGCAAAAACTTCATCTAGCCAAGGGAATGATTATTTACTTACCAGGAGGTATGGTGAAGATACAACTCAAGCTAGTGATGTATGGTATGTAGATAGTGGATGTAGCAATCATATTTCATGTTTAAAGGATCTTTTTAGTAATTTGCAAGTCCCAAAGCATCAAGAACATGTGGAAATAGGTGATAAATCAAAGCAAAAAATTCAACATGTGGGAGATATCAGTTTGGAAGGAAATCAAAGGGCAAGCATTGCCTCAAGTGAGATTAGTATGTGGGTTTTGGGGCTACCATGCATATGTGCACATATCTCCTCTTCATTCTCCCTCCATCTCCTCCTTTCTCCCCTTATTCTGCACACCAAAGCCCTTCATTCATATCAGAGCTTACTGAAGGGCTTGTGTGGAAGAAGCTTCAATGGAAGCTTAGGTCACAAGAGGTGAATGTGTAGGTTGGCACCTCTTGACAACTGTTTGGTATTTTGGCCATAACTCAAGCTAAGGAGCTTGGATTGATGCATTTTAAAGTTCTCTCTATAGGTGAAAGAGAAGGCTACAACTTCACGAAAGAGCACAAAACCTGGTTCGAAGTTCTAAATTTTTGACAATTCAAAAAATGAAGAATGATGTAGAAGATAAATCTACAATCACTTGGATAGTAGATCAATTTTTGGGTTGTCACTTGAGTTTTACAAGTCCGAATCAAGCGATTCAACTTGATGTGTGTAACTTGGAAAAGAAGCTAAAATTTCTAGAAGAGGATAGGTCTAGACTATGAGTGCTAGGTCACCAAAAACATAGACTACAGAGCAACAATACTATAGATGAAGGTGAAATTGATAGCATATGCGTGTTTTGTGTATATCTTGAGCTACATATATCTCATTGATGTGTTCTATATATCCTTACCTAGCCAAGAAAGGGTTCTTGAAGTTTGCCAAAGAGAAAAATTCCAAATTTAGAAGTTATAATATTTGAAACAACAAAACACATATTAGCATATTTTCACCACAAGAACCCTAATTGCTTTTGGAGGTTCATATTGTCGTGGAACTTCTTCGAGAGAGACTTTTTGGTGTGGGAACTCTTATTTTTAGAGCTCGGAGGAATTGTCCATGTATGATCAGTGTGGTAGCTCCTTGGTATGAGATTAGAGCATGATCTTGTCACATGTTTGGTATGTGAGATGACATTGTGGTATACATTTTTTTTGGCTTATGTCATCATGAGTTTGATCATGGTATTATGAGTGGATGTATAGTGGATTGTGGCCTATATCTTGCTTACGCCATGGTTATTGATTTACTTTCGATTGCAATTTATTTATGAGAATTGATTTTGGATCTTGGTTGGTGCTTGTATCCTTCTTTTCTTTGCTTGTACATGATCCAAATTGGAGCCTTGGTTGCATACTCATTTGTCACCTTGATTGGCTATTCTATTAGCATATGATCATTGATTTGATATCTATTTTCCAGTGTGATTCTTGGCATATGTGGATGGTGATTCCCACATGATTATTTTGGTTCTAGAGTCCATTTTAGAGAGGAGATGTTGTCAAACTTTTATCAGTTTTTATGATAGATAGATGGTCTAGTAGATCCTTTATGCTTGTATAATATCTTTGGATCATTGCTTATCTCCATTTACATGGACTTTGTCATAGGTTATTTGTGATAGATTAGTCCATCTTGGAGGATTCATTCTTGAGTGGGAGGTGTATCATCATTGTATTGGTGTGTATTGCCATTAGTTTTTTAGCATATGCATTTTCCGTTATCTTTAGTTGGATTAGTGACAGGTGGTGATAGGTTACTCATTATTCTTTCATTATTGGTTATCTTGTTTGATTGCTCAGTTTACAGGGGATACTCTATCAAATTCTTCCCAGGATTCTTTCACATCTACTTGATCAGTTTGGAGACTTGGTGAGTAGGCTTATGCTCATGCTTTTATGTGCATGCTAGATGCATGGTTATGTGATAGGTGGTTCACATGGTTTTTCTTCTCCAGTGAGACATATGTGATGTGAGTTATGCATATGGATATGCCGATGTGATCCTATCGAGGATAGAGTATTGTTTCTAGTCTCTTGGATTGCCAGCATGATGTCTTCTCACTTTGATGGCACTAAGTTTTTGAGATGGAAAGATCAGAAGTGGCATACATTGGTTCATGCAGGGTTACACATGTATGTGCATAGAGATGCACAGAGGCCTCGTGACATGCTCAACCAAATATGGATGGATATGGATGAATTGGCCAGTTCCACTATTCAATTACAACTTGTGAATTCTATATATGAGTCTGTTATGTATGAGGAGATGAGTAGTGCATTATGGCAAAGACTACATGATATGTATGTGAGTCCATTGACTCATGTGAGACATAGATCACATCGATAGCTTTGATATGGTAATATCACTTTCTCCTATGTTCTTCTCAGGATTCATCTTGTTCATTGGATATCACACATATGGCATGGTTGCTTGATGCATTAGCCACTTTTCATGTTACTCCACATCGTGATTGGTTTTGTCGATTCTTAGGTGAGAGTCATGGATGTGTGCACATGCTTGATGGTATGACATATGACATTGATGAGGGTGCAGGAGATGTATGCCTTATACTACCTAGTGGAGCATCACTTATACTCAAACATGTACGTTATGTGCCTTCATTCTCTATGAGCTTGATTTCAATTATGCATTCCTTGGTGAGAATCATTTTCAATTCCAATTGGGACAACTTATGCTTGTCAGAGGTGCCAGGGTTGGGCACATGTATCCACTATAGGTACTCCATGTGAGAGACAGTATTATCTCAATGGGAGTTCAGCCTTATGTGCGATGTGAGACTCGTCATGTCTCATTTTGTCTACCTACACATAGGTCTATTGACATTCATGATGCACATGTATGGAAAGATTCAGATGCTTTGATGGATGCACATGTAGAGCATGTTTTGGATGCTCGTGATACTTATATAGAGCATGATTTTATTGATCATATGGATGCTCATGTGGAGCATACTTTGGATGATCAATTGGATGCTTTAGAGCATGATGTAGATGCTCATGTAGAGCATTTTGATGATACTCAGTTACAGTGTGATCATCACTTTGACCTTGGTGTTGATGTTGTGCGAATAGCTCATGTGGAACATGATCATACACTTGGTGTGGTAGAGCAAAATTGCTTTCATGGTACACAGTGTGTGATGGAGCAGTTTAGCTCTCAAGATGCACAACTATGTACATCCTTGGTTGATAGGATTTGGATGTTGATGGGTCAGTGATCATGTAGTCATTCTTGGATTCATTCATGTCATATGTTGACATAGATATGTCTGAACATGTTGTTCTTGATGATGGTGCTTTGGATGCTTTGGATATAGGCATGGCTGACATACTTAGGTTAGCGAGGATAGCATAGGTTTTGCTAGCATTCATGAGTCTCCTGTACGAGTTGTTATGCTCGAGAACAGACATTGCAGTTGCTATTGGATCATTTGCACTTGGGGTTGTCAGTCATTCGATGATTGACATAGGCATAGAGTGAGTGGGAGCTTTGCAAGAACTTCATCAGTTCTTGCATCAGTCATATGTGAGCTCAACTCTTGTTGAAATGAGTCTAGTGTAGTTTCAGGTGCATGGATACACCTTAAGTTTGATGAAGTTGGTGTAGGCTGATGTGTATGGGTTGATATCCGGACTCTTCATGTACATTAATGTATAGTCCTACATCATTCTTTGTATGTGTTACCACTTATGGTCACATTGACCCTTAAGTAGGAGATTGTTGGGGATGTAAGTGTCATGTGAGCTTACCCCTATATTCATATATATATACATCATATATAGAGAATTGCCTCAAGTGAGATCATTCTATGGGTTTTGAGGCTCCCATGCATATGTGTGCATATCTCTTATTCTCTCTCTCCCTCCATCTCCTCCTTGCTCCTCTTGTTCTGCACACCAAAGCACTTCACTTATCATAGGTATTACATGTCCCTATTATTACCCCAAACTTGATTTCGATAGGCCAAATGCTAGAAAAAGGCTATCAAGTTAGGTTCAATAAAAGAGGATGTTTTGTTGAGGATTCAAGGGTAGGTTTCAATCTCATAGCAAAAGGAAAAAGCAAGGGAGAATGTTCACAATGGACATAAATCAGCCACACCATTCACTATATGTCATATATGGAGACAAGAGGATAGCATATTTGGACCTATGGCATAAATGAATAGGTCACATCAATGTACAAAAGCTCAAGGACATGCAAAGGAGGAGCTTGATAAGAGGCCTATCAAATTTTACATCTAAAATGTTGCATGAAATTTGTGTAGCTTGCCAACAAGGAAAACAATCAAGGTTTCCCTTAAGGAAGAGTACCTATGTGAGTGCAAATATTTTAGGCCTCATTCACACGGATGTTTGGGGATCAAAAAGAGAAGCATCCCTTGCTAGAAATAGGTATTTTGTAACCTTCATTCAAGAGAAGTATGGTTGTATTTCATTAGAAACAAATCAGATGTGTTTGTTGATATATTTAGGTAGTGATGTGTGTGAACACACTAGGACCGCCGGGGCACTTTTTTCCCTCTTTAGGAGGTTTTTTTCCCCCGGCTTGTATATACGCCTATTGCTCTAATGGGCTACTCATCTTTGTACATTCTCTAGTAATACATTCAGTATTGTGTGTTTGTGCTCCAAGCTTCTTCTTCTTCCTTCTGCTGTTCACGTGCTCCTACAAACGTCTAACTCCAACAATTGGTATCAGAGCAGGTCGTCGCTTCATCTAGGGCGCCGTCGACACTCCTCCATTTGCAGTCTCAGAATCGCACGAATTGCGCGATTTGAGCTCGTTTCGGCCTCCAAATGCACTATCGCAGTGCTTGTGTAGGCTATTTCGTCTTTTTGTGCCAAGGGTATATACTAGTTTTTGTTCGCCAATTTAAGCGTCTCGAAGTCTGCTACAGGTCTAGCATTTTAGTCACCGGCCATGGCTGAAAGCAGTGATGTATTCCGTATGTTGGCTGTTGAGGATAAGTTGGATGGTACCAACTACCCATTATGGGCTTATATGATGCAACATGTTTTGGTTGCAAAAGGATTGTGGAACATTGTGCAGGGTGTTGAAAGACGTCCTGTTACACCTGTAACGACAGGTACTACAAATACAGATGTTGGAGCTGATGAAGATGGTGTTGAAGATGATATTCTGCAGATTCCTGTTCGTGCTGCTGTTTCTGTTGTACCTACTGCAGAGCAAATTCGTTGTGATGGCAGAGATGCCCAGGCACATGCATTGATAGCTTTGTCTGTCAAACGTGCCATTATTCCTCATATTCACTCTTACAGAATAGCTAGGGATACTTGGGATACACTTACCACATTGTACCAAGCTAGGAATGAGGCTCGTGTTGCTTACCTACGAAAACAGTTGGAGAGTGAGCACATGAATGAAGGTGATTCTATGGACAGTTTCCTAATGAAGATCAAAGATTTGAAGGAACAGTTGATTTCTGCTGATGAGGTTATACCAGATAGCTCACTTGTGCAGACCGTTTTGAATGGTCTTCCTGATTCATATCAGAGTTTTGCTTCTACTCTTTGGTTGATGATGAAAGGCAATCCGAATGCCTTATCATTTGAGGAGTTAGTCTCTGATATGTTGCAGGAAGATCAGTTCAGGCAGAACAGGTCCATTATGCGTGTTGCAGATCAAGCTTTCCTGGCTAGTCAGAAGGGCAAAGGAAAATGGAGCTCTTGTACTAGTAAGCAAAAATCTGCAAATGCTGCACATTCGAAGAACCAGGATAAAGATGAGAAGAAATCAGAAAAGCAGAAATTGTTTTGCAAGTACTGTAAAGGAAATGATCATATCATAAAGAACTGTCCAAAACTAGTTGCAAAAGAGGCAAAGAAAAAGGAGGCTGGAATGGTTGTTGCAGAAGCCTCTACACCAAAAACAGAGTCTGCTAATCTTGTGCAGGAAGAAGAATGGGCGTTTACTACTGTTTGCAGTTTTGACCCATCTTCTCATGAGCAGTGCATGTCTGCAGTGGACTCAGATGTTTGGTACTTTGACAGTGGGGCGACCAAACATATTACCTCGCAGCGCAGTTTCTTCTCTTCACTTGAGCCTTCCCCTACAGGGAATACTGTCACATGCACCAACAACTCCTCTTATCCTGTTATGGGAGTTGGTAAGATCATTCTGACTACTGCTGATGGTAGTTCTTTCACCTTGTCAGATGCCTTATTTGTGCCAGGGATCAAGAAGAATCATCCATTGCTTTCATGTACTAAGGAGACATCTGTTAGCTCCAAAGACATGTATGATACGTTGATGCCTCTGTTTACAGGTGGAAAGTCTAGTGCTGGTCCTAATGAGGCAACTTCTCAGCCTTTGCAGGTTTCATATGATGATGCAGATCATTCTATTTCTGATGCAGATTTACATGATGCACTTGTTGATGAGAGAGCTGATATTGAGCAGGCAATGCCAAAATGGCTGGTGCAGACTTTGCGTGATAGCAAATTAGATGCACCTTTGTCATATCGTACTCGTTCAGGCTCTCATAGTGCCTCCTTTGCATCAGATTGCTATGCTATGGCTGCGTCTAGTCTCTATGATGAGAATGAGCCTGTTTCTTTTGATGAAGCACAAAATTCAAAAAATTGGATGGCTGCCATGCAATCTGAATATGATGCTATAATGAAGAATGGTACATGGTCTTTATGTGACTTGCCTCCTGGCAAGAAGGCCATTGGCACTAAGTGGGTATACAAGCTGAAGCGTAAACCTGATGGTACAGTTGACATGTATAATGCTAGGCTTGTTGCAAAGGGTTATGCACAGGAAAGAGGCATTGATTTTGATGAGACCTTTGCACCTACATGCCGTATGACTACTGTTCGGAGCATTTGTGCACTTGCAGCCCATCATGGTTGGAATGTACATCAGTTGGACATTAAAACAACATTTTTGAATGGTGACTTGCATGAAGAAGTGTATGTTTTTCAGCCCCGTGGCATTGTGCAAAAAGGGCATGAAAACCAGGTGTGCAGGTTAAAGAAGGCATTATATGGTTTAAAGCAAGCACCACGTGCTTGGTATGAGAAGATACATGCCTATTTGGTTGCACATGGTTTTGTGAACAATCCAACTGAAAGCACCTTATATGTTAAGCGTGCTAATGATGTGCTTCTGATCATTGTTGTCTATGTTGATGACATGCTGCTCACTGGTCTTATTGAGAAGCATATTGCTGATTTCAAGGCTGGTTTGCATGCCTCATTTGAGATGTCTGATTTGGGGCATTTGCATGACTATTTGGGCATTCAATTTATGCAAGTTGATGGTGGAATGGCTTTGTGTCAAACGAAATATATTGACACATTATTGCAACGTTTTGGCCTTGAAGACTGTAAGCCTATTGCCACTCCTATGGAGACAGGTTTACGATTGAGTCTTCATGATGCTGGAGATGCATTTGATGATGTTCTCTATCAGCAGGCTGTTGGATGCTTGATTTACTTATGCATTACTCGGCCAGATATTCAATTTGTTGTCTCACATATGAGCAGGTTTATGCATTGCCCAAGAGTCACGCATTGGAAGGCGGTTAAGCGCATCTTTCGCTACTTGAGTGGTACTCGGCTACTTGGGTTGTTTTATCCCAAGGGGGGATCACTACTACCAGATTTGCATGCTTTTTGTGACTCTGATTGGGCTGGTTGCTATGACACTCGTGTGTCCACCAATGGTTTTTGCTACATGTTTGGTAGCTCATGTATATCTTGGTTGAGCAAGAAGTAGCCTACTGTGGCCACTTCCAGTTGTGAGGCTGAGTATAGGGAAGCTTTCAGAGTGACTGTTGAGTGTGTGTGGCTCAGACGCCTTATTGCTGATTTGGGTGTTGGCCAGTCTTCTGCCACCACCATCTTCACTGACAGTCAGAGCACATTGGCAGTTGAGAGGAACCCTGTGTTCCATGCTCGCACTAAGCACATTGCGGTGCATTATCACTATGTCAGGGAGAGGTTCTCTGTTGGGGAGATCAGCTTGGCATATGTGCCCAGGCAGGAGAACATTGTAGACCTTTTCACGAAGGCTCTGCCTAGGGAGAAGTTTGAAGCTTTCCGCAAAGCTTTGGGCTTACTTCCTTTTGTGGAGTGATTTCCACATAGCTTGACACTTCCTTATACATGAGTGCCAGCTCCTTGTTCACCGCATCACTCCCAGGGGGGATTTGTTGATATATTTAGGTAGTGATGTGTGTGAACACACTAGGACCGCCGGGGCACTTTTTTCCCTCTTTAGGAGGTTTTTTTCCCCGGCTTGTATATATGCCTATTGCCCTAATGGGCTACTCATCTTTGTACATTCTCTAGTAATACATTCAGTATTGTGTGGTTGTGCTCCAAGCTTCTTCTTCTTCCTTGTGCTATTCGCGTGCTCCTATAGACGTCTAACTCCAACAGTGTTCCACTACTTCAAGCAATTCAAGCCACATGTGGAGAAGGAGTCTAGCAAATTTATCAAAACTTTGAGATCTGACGGAGGGGGAGAGTACTTCTACCCATCAAAAGATAATTACCTACAGGTGTACCCCTCAACAAAATGGAATAGCAGAGAGAAAGAACAGACACATAGCAGAGGTAGCAAGGTGTATGCTCAATGAAATGAATATGCCGCATTATTATTGGGGAGAGGCTACATATACGGCCACAGACATCATGAGGAAGCATGAAGTGGAAGAAAACCTTGCATTTCACATCTTAAAATCTTTGGTTGTATATGCTATGTACATGTACCTCAAGAGTTGAGGTCAAAGTCAGAACCCAAATATGAAAGGTGTATTTTTTTGGGATATTATATGGAAGAAAAGCAGTATAAATGCTATAATACCATCACCAAGGATTTCAAGGTAAGTATGGATGTTCTCTTTGATGAGTCAAAGCCTTAGTATGCATGCATGAGTCCATTGTAGGTTGAAGAAATAGGCAAGACAGATATGAAGAATGATGATAGAGTTGAAGAAAGCATGGATTTAAGTGGTCCAAGAAAGTCATCAAACACAAGAAAAACCTCACCATGGAGTGGATGGCTTAGGGAAAGAGATACAATCTCTGAAGAAAGAGAAGTCAAAGGCAAAGAGAAGATCGCAATCTAAGAAAGAAGCTATGTGGATGAGAGCATGTTGGGAGATGAAGAGATAGTAGAAATTCAAGCTCTAGGAGTCGCAAAACAAAGAAAGAAGATGGCAACCACACCTAAAGGAAGTGAAAGAAGGTCCTCAAGAGTAAGATATCTAGTTCAAAGGTAAACATATGATAATTTCATTGCAAAGCATCATGCATACATGACTAAGGTAATCAAGGACAAAGAACTAACTAGTTATGAAGAAGCTAAGGATTGCAAGGAATGGCAAGAGGCAATGAAGGAACGGCTCAAGGCCCTTGATGAGAACCATACTTGGAGCTTTTTACCAGATCAAGAAAGCATGAAGGTGATAGGTAATAAGTGGGTTTACAAAATTAAAAGAAATTGAGATGTTTCCATTGCTAGGTACAAAGCAAGGTTGGTGGCGAAAGGCTTCCCCCAAAGCTATGGGATAGATTATGATGAAACTTTCAGCCTCATGGCCTAGATGTCAACAATTAGGAATTCGATTGCAAGGGCCACGTAAAAGAAATGTAGCGTAGATCAGTTGGATGTGAAGAATGCCTTCCTCAATCGAGAGCTTGAAGAAGTAGTCTACATGAGCCAACCTCAAGAATTTGTTAGTATGAGGTACCCAAATCATGTTTTCAAGCTAAGGAAAGCATTATATGGACTAAAGCAAGCCCCAAGGGCTTGGAATCATAGGTTAGTAGATTATTTATCAAGTTTTGGATACAAAGAAAGTGTTGCAGATCCATCACTTTGCATGAAGAAGCAAGGAGAAAAGACAGTATACATATGCATCTATGTGGATGATTTGATCATCACAAGAAGTGATATTGTGGGTATTAAAGATATCAAATCAAATCTAGGAAAGTAGTTCATGATATCTAATTTTGGAACACTAAAGTACTTCTTGGGAATAGAGGTAATCCATGCACACAATGACATCTTCTTGATTCAAAGAAAATACTTGTTGGATGTGCTAAACAAGTTTGGTATGAGTGGTTGTAAGCCAATTTTTCAGCCCATGGATCCCAATAAAAAGCTAGTTGCAAGTCAATAGGAGGCTATACAAGATATTACTTTATATAGAAGCATAATTGGTTCATTGATTTATGCAACATTCACTACACCCGATCTTGCATATCTAGTAGGTGTTCTCTCTCAATTTTTGCATGCACCCACTCATGATCATCTCATGGCAACAAGAAAAGTGCTTAGATACATCAAGCACACCATCAAACAAGGTCTATTTTACTCATCTGATGCTGATCTAAGTATCAAAGGATATAGTGATGCTGATTGGGCAAGTAGCAAGGATGATCGAAGGAGTATATTGGGTTATGTTTTCATGATAGGTACAAAAGTGATCTCTTGGAGTTTTAAGAAGCAAACCATTGTTGCTCTTCATCCATAGAGGTTGCATATAGAGGTTTAGCATTGGATACATGTGAGCTAATATGGCTTAAGAAGCTACTTAAGGACCTTGAAGTGAAAGTGGAGGAGTTTCTGAAAGGTTCTTAGTCCAAGGGAAAGTACCCACGCACAATGGTATTTGGCTAAACTTTCTGATGCTAGGTTAGTTTTGATCGCCCTAAATCCACAATTACACTCTGATGTACCGCGGGAAGATACGGGCAAATACATGCACCAAGGGGCCTTCAACTCTAGTGGTTACCTTTTAGCAAACTCTCTTCTCTCACTCTCACACATACCTATGCTTTCACACACTCTCATGCACTCTTACTTCCCCTTCCTATGGGGTTTTTCACATCAGTTTTCGTTCCCTTTTTGGTGTAAGATTGAGGAGATATTCATGAACATCTCTCATAGTTTAACAAAGCAAAGGTTGGCGACTCGATTGGGTTTCTCATCTTATGCACATTTCTCCCTCTGTTCTGTTGTTTATGTATGAATCAAACTTCTAAGGAAACGCTCTCTAAGATGCCAAAAAGGCTCATGCATGTTTCATGTCTCAATTACAATCAGCAAAGTATTAAACAAATTGGGCAGATGCGCACATCAATGCGACTGAAATTCACACTTCACTGTTGAATCATCTGCGATACATATTCAGCACAACATCAATGATCAAAGAGTTAAGTCCATAAAAGAAAAGGTAAAACCGCTTAGGGAAAATATCTGAATCATTTAGAATCTAACATTCAGATCATTTGAGAGGTCTCATGACATCATGCGCAAATTAAACCTTGAACAAATGATATGCTCTGTACACATGCAATGAACAAACAACATCATCTTTTTTTTTCCCTCATGAACACTTCATATGAAGTGCAACAACTTGGTGGGATATGAAGCATAACATTTTCTACTTACGTTTGTCAACGCATTTGTAAACAAGTAGTCCATATCAGAATCATATGAGTTTATGTTTACACATTTTTTCGTCATTTCTCAGATTAGAAAGATTCAATACGTATTTCATCACACGTTGAGCTATTCCCATCCGTAACGGCTCCTCTGTAATTTTCATGAGAATGCTTACTGGTGTTGAGGTCCCCAATGTCCATTTCAAGATCGAAAGCTCCAACACTTCTTCAGCTACACATTGTTCTTCTGAAGTACAAAGTACTCTTCAGGTCCGGAAGAGCTTCATGGAGCTTGCTCTCTGTTCTAATCTGACAATTAATGTCATCCGACATGATGCATCTTCCTCTTAAATCCTACTGTAGTGCATACAGGAAGTCAAGTTGTGCATGCCACTCTGTTTCAAACCAAACTGGCCTATTGCATATTAAACATGATATTTTGTTTCATCCATAAAACCATCTTTGAAGTGAGTATAATTGATTACGCTACAGTTCTCCTCATAGAGTGAATAGAAGAAGCTGCCACAACCCTCCTCACAGAATGAATAAAAGAAGTTGCGATAGTTGCACATACTCGAGGAGACAAGGTCTTCTTGTCATTTTCCGTAAACAAGATCATTATGTAGATACTAGATACTATGCCAATTGCTTTGGACATTGTGACTTATATCATAAGAAATCATGATTCTAAAACGTCCTCAACATCACTAGCGTGCAAAATAACTGAAGACAGAACTTCAATCTCCTGTAGTAGAACTTCCATGCTATTTTGCTTCCGTCTGTGCCCTTTTGATTCTTGATCTACCTCGGTTTTTTTGATAACTGCACTTCAAAGAAGCGATCAAACTCCCGTAGATCCTTTGTTAGCCGGACTCCTCTAGTAGTCTCATTAATCAGCACTCCTCCGTCCCTTCTCTCACCTGCAAGTTGCGCTCCTCAATCAACTTCCACTTCTCTCCGACTATGAGGAGGCTCCTCAGAGTTTTCTGCACCCTAAAAACGAAAAACAGCCACTCTACTCGTGCTCCTCGTGATATATCCCCCACCCCCAGTACTTCTTTTTTCCCGATAAGGAGGGACCTCCTTTTCTGATAAGGATGCGCCTCCCCCAGTGGATAAAGACATCTTATTATCTCATACCACAAATGCTCAGTCTTCTCCTTCCAAAAGCCGTTTTTCCTTTTTCTCTGACCAGATAATGACAATATCACTTCCTAGCTCTACAGAGAACATCCGAATCGTGAGAGGGATATATGCACAAAAGCAGTTGGAAGTGACTTTGGCTCGTTGCTCATCCTTATCCTCCCACGAGGACTCTACCAATGAGAAAAGGTGGTAGAAAAAGCAAGTTCAATCTCATCTTCCCTTCACGTGCCTGTATCCATTTCTATGGCATCCAACTTCCAATCATGGAGCTCGAGTAATCTCAATGTGTATTTTCATACCCTCCTTATAGAATGCTTTGCAAATGCATACAAGTTCTTTGATGTCTCAAATATGGCCGTCGATCGACCTCTGATAACATCAAGACAAACCATTTTCTTGCAATAGAGACCACATTAGTGTAGAAAAATTAGCATGTTGATCGGCTAACATACTCCCCTTCACTAACCTGCGAAGTCGTCCTCGACGAGCCAATTAGCACCTGCAATATGATTCAAACAGCCATGAACATGTCAGGTTACCACTTGTTTGCATACCTTTTCATCGATCCATGAATCCAACGGAACCTGCACTCATTGAAGATATTAGTGCTCAAAAAACTCATGAATACATACGAATCAGTCACTTCCAAATGATCGAAGAACATGCACATATAGGCAACTCCATTTCCAACATGCATCAAATTTCTCATGTATTGCATTATGAAGATACTCTCAACCAAAATAACACATGCATACCTTTCCATGTCTTACACATACAACTGTCATTGCGGAAAAACAAAAAATGGAAATACCAGAATGAACAACCACAACTGAAATGAATTCAACAGGACATGCAAAAATACCCAAAATGCATACCCCATTATTGCACCTACCATTCGCTATGTACAATTATTCCATGACTAGACATTCCCGAAGAATCCCTATCGTCTTCCTACAAAAGCTATTGAGACTCGAGTACAAGTCAAGACCTACATAAAAAACCTAGAGTGTCCCACATACCAGAAAAAACCCTCAGATAGAGCACACAAGTTATAAAGCAAGACCGTTGCATTACCTCGCTAAAGCCTCATCCATAAGTACATATAGAGTCTCCGTGCCTTCAAGAATGTTGATTCGAAGTGAGCTGATCTGTCACAAGCCATCACATACCAATCACACAAGCAAATAACGTTCCCTTCCAGGCGATCGTTGCCCTCTCCTCTCTCTCTCTCCCCCTCAGGAGTGGGGAATAACTTCATCAGTAAATCTTATTTTCATCACACGTTGGCCTACATTGTCACTGGATGCGATTCGTGGACCTGACCACCCGATCAGGTTGATTCCACCCATCTACCAATGCAATGTAGCGCACAACACACAAACACACAATGATAACACATAACATATATCAGCTAGCCCATAACGAAGCTGGATACGGCTCGTGGTCGTGACTACCCAGCCACGAGTACCTACCAACCCATTATGGCGTGTAGCTAAGACATAGACATATACATCCCAAGCCTATGGCAAAACTAGCTGCGGCTCGTGGTCCTAACCACCCGGCTAGGATAAATCCACCCACCTACTAGCCCACCATAGCGCATTGGTACGATCACAACAACACAATATTTTTTCTTTTTTTTTTTTCTTTTTTCTTCGTTTTTTCACAGTTAATTAGTTCACCCAAGTCCTGAGAATTAGGGAGAGGAAGAAAGGGACTTTCCCACTTTTCCCACACATGCATGCAAACATATACACTCTAGCCTTTGACAGATCAACCACCTCTTCACTCCATTCTCTCAATTACAGACACTACATATGTATTCCTCGAGTTGACTTTTCACTAGGTAACTATAGCCGGCTATGCCTTAGTCCCTCTTGTACCTATCCTTAGGTGTCCTAGAATGTGAGTCTCCGGGATGTCTCATGTGGTCTCACATCGTACTCACATCCTGACAACTTCCCTAGGGCGAGTCAGGCTCAACTTCAGGAGCTCCGTCATCACTTCCTATCGTTAGCACATCTGCCCAAGCCCAAGTGATATCGTTTTCCTCGTTAGGCATTTCCCTAGAAGGATCAAAATAGTAATATCGATCTCCCGCCTATCCTACATGTTGAGTCAAGTATTCCTCAAAACACTCAATGTAAAATGCAACATCCAAACCCTGGTTTATAAAGCATACCAGCCAATGCGCTTCCTCTACATCATATTCCGTCTCAAAGTCGTCGACATCTATGTCCATGCGGGCGAATGTTTGGTCCGAGAAATATATCCTTAGCTCGTACAAATAGAGTTGCGTTATTTGGTCTGCCATTTTGTTACTTAGCTCCTAACAGTCTCTGCATAACACAAAAAATATTAGAAGTCCAAAATTCTTGAGCTGGCATAGGATAATATTTATGACAACAAAAAATATAACTAACATATGCGCATATATATATCTATCTATAACTATACGTCTATGTACAAGGAGTCTACTACGTCCCTCCGTTTGGATCTCGTCTGGCTTCTCCCGTCCTAATATCACTTGAAATATGGTTTAACTCTAAGCGCGTTAACCTTCACGGGAGCACATTCTTCTCCTAAATCTTGAATTTGCATGGAACCATTGGAGTTGAGTTCCACCACCTTAAACGGTCCTGCCCATCTTGTTTGTAACTTCCCCGGGAATTTATAATATTTACTATCATAGACTAGTACCAAATCCCCTTCTTGAATCACATAGGTCTTGAGATTCTTATCGTGCCTATCTTTACGTCTCTTCTGAATAGCTTCCAGACTTTGCTGTGCAATGAGTCTCTTTTCTTCCAGCTTGACCAGTTGTATGTACCTTTCCTTTAATGACTCTTCCTCTCCCATCCTGGCTTCGATAGCCACTCTTAATGTCGGCACTTCTTTTTCGATGGGAAAGATGGCTTCCTCGCCATATACTAGGGAGAACGGAGTGCTCTTTGTCGTCACTCGGTAGGATGTTTGATACGCCCACAAAGCTTCCAAAAGTCTCTCATCCCAGTCTCTCCTATGCACAGCTACTGTCTTTGTTAGAATCTGTTCAAGAATTTTGTTGGTGACCTCCACTTGTCCATTTGCCCTCGGATAATATGGAGTGCTTTTTCTATGTTTGATCTTATATAATTCCATTAATTCTTCGATCAATTCGTTGACAAAATGTGTTCCTCTATCACTCACTATCTCCAACGGGCATCCGAATCGAGTGATAATTTGTTCATACAAAAATTTAGCTACATCAACAGCTCGGTCAGTCTTCAGAGCTTTGGCTTCTACCCACTTGGTAACATAGTCAGTACAGACCAAGATATACCTATTGGATCTTCGACGTGAGGGAGGATCAATAGGCCCCACAAAATCAATTCCCCACTTCTCAAAGGGCTTAAGAGCGAGCACCGGCGTGAGAGGAGCTGCATGTGCTAATGTGGGTTTGCCCATTCGTTGGCATTTGTCGCATTTCTTACAGTATGTGTGCGAGTCTTTGAACAACGTTGGCCACCAATACCCAGCCAATAAAATCTTTCTTGCCGTCAATTCACCAGCAAAATGTCCACCGCAGCGTTCGTCATGCAATGCCCTCAAAACTAGGGCTGCTTCTTCTTCCTCGAGACACCTCCGATAAATGCTTTCATGTACAAAATATCGATAGAGTTGCCCCCCAATGATGCTATGGTGCTTCGCCAATGCTAACAGTTTTTGCTTCTCTCTCTTGCTTGCTGCTGGCAGATATTTAGTGGTGCACAAGAAATTCACCAAGTCGGCATACCAAGGTACTTTAGCATCAACCTGGAATAGATGCCCATCGGGAGCATCATCGGGCACACTAGAGATTGGCTCCTCATTAACAATTCGAGATAAATGGTGAGCCAATATATGCGCTTTGCCTGGTCTGGTTACCACCGTGAACTGAAATTCTTGGAGGAGTAGCATCCACCTCATCAATCGCCCTGATAGCTCAGGTTTATTAATGATATACTTTAGGGCTTCATGATCCACATAAAACGTGAAATGCTTTCCCATCAAGTAATGCCGATACTTGTTTACCGCAAAGATCATCGAGAGACATTCCTTTTCTGTAGTCGTGTAGTTTCTCTCAGTGATATTCAAATTGCAACTTGCATAATAAATAGGGTGGTCCAATTTCCTTTCATCGGCTTGACATAGTACTGCTCCAACCGCAGTATGAGAAGCGTCGGTATGCACATGGAATTCTTTCGTCCAGTCGGGTGCTACCAAAATCGGTGCATTTATCAATCTCTCTTTGATCGAGTCGAATGCGACTTGACACTCTTCAGTCCATTGGTATTGTTGGTCCTTCCTCAAAAGATTCGTCAGTGGTGCCGCTATGGATGCAAAATTTAATATAAATCGTCGATAATAATTAGCATGCCCCAAGAATCCTCTGAGTTGCCGCAAGTTTTGCGGAGGTGGAAGTTGTCCAATCTTTTCCACCTTATCCTCGCCAACCGCAATCCCTTTTTCGGAAATAACATGTCCCAAAAGCAATCCTCTTCGTACTCCAAATGTACACTTTTCAGGATTTAATGCGATGCCTTTTTCAATGCTTCTTCTTAAAATCGCTTCGATCCTCTCCATCATGTTTTCATCGTCGCCTCTGATCGCAAAGTCATCGAGAAATATCTCCATCCAATCCTGCAAATAGTCTTGATATGCAGCTATCATTGCTCTCTGGAATGTGGCCGACGCATTGCATAATCCAAATGGCATCACACGATATGCATACGTACCCCATTCTGTGGTGAAAGTAGTTTTTGATTGATCCTCTTCATTGATTTGGATTTGGTTGTACCCACTGAAACCATCCAAAAATGAGTACAATTTATGGCCAGCCACTCGGTCCAGGATTTGATCAGTGAATGGCAAGGGGAAATGATCCTTCTTTGTGCGCTCATTCAACTTACGATAATCTATGCAAATACGGATTTTCTTATTTTTCTTTGGAACAACTACAATTGGTGATACCCACTCGCTGGACGCGATGGGATATATGAATCCTGCTTCCAATAACTTAGTCAATTCCAACTTGATCAATTCCGAGTAGACTGGATTTGTTCGCCTAAGTCGTTGACATATTGGTCGTGTGCCTTCTTCCAAGTCTATATAATGTTGGCAGATTCGGGGATCAATTCCTCTCAGATCACTGTATGACCATGCAAAGGCCTTGCTGAAATTTTTGAGTGCCAATTTAATGCAATCTCGTACTCCATTTGGTAGCTCTGACCCCACACTCAAGAACTTTTCTGGAAAAACTTCCCATTTTTCCACCTGAGCTTCTCGCGAATATTCCTTATTCCTTGATGACGTTGTGATTGGAATGTGCTCTCCGATCACGCGTGCATGGTTGGCCAGTAAATCATTGTTTTGTTCTCTTTCAACCGCACCCAATTTCTTAAGTTCAGCTTTTGCAATGGCTTCCCGCACTTTAGTTTTACTTTCCGCTTCCTTTTCCGATTCTCGACTTCTCTTTAGAATCTCTGCTTCTAGCATTCTAACTCTTTCTCTCAACTGTTGCACTTCCATTGTTGGAGCTAACTCCAGTTCCAGCTCTTCTTTTGAAGTTCCCTTCTCCAAGGATTGAGTAGCTTTATTTTCCTTTGCGTCTATACTCAACATGTAGCAATCAAATTCACTTGTATGTGTCAGCCATCCTGGCAACTCCTAATCCGAATCGTCGTTATAGAGCAATGGATTTTGATATTCTCCCATCTTCATGTCTTGATTCTTAAAGAGCTGCAAGTTGAACCCGTCTTGAAGCAGATTCTTGTAGGTGTCCGTGTTCAAAGAAAACCTAGCTCGTGCAATCTCTTGCCTTGCTTTCTCCTTTTCTTTCTTTTCCATCTCATCAACTATTATTGTCTTCTTCTTGTTGCTTGAGGGTGGGGATACTTGTATTTGAATCCGATCAGACTTTGGCCCTATTGAAATAAATCATGTGTGCCAGTCATGCACACACTCGGCTTGCACCAGCCATGGCCGTCCAAGTAGGATCGAGAAAGTAGCCTCTGAGGTCCTCGGTCTTACTATCAGATAATCAACTTTAAACTCTAGACCGCCCACAACTGTGCTTACATTCTTCAGAAGGCCCGTAGGCTTTACTTGTGTTTGATCCGCCATTCTCAAAGACATCCGCGTCTCTTCCATGTGGTTGAGGCCCAAAGCTTTCATCATGAACTCAGTCATTAAGTTGACTGCGGCTCCACTATCTAACTGAGCACCAGGGACTGCATACCCTTTAATCTCGATTGTCACCGCTGGAGCATTCGAATCAATTTGCGTCGTAATACTTTGAATGATCCCTTGGACATCTTTATCTTGTCTCTTTTTATCTCGAGCTTTTCTCGGTTTCTTAATATATTCATTGTAGAATTGTTTTCTATAAGCAGGTGAACACTTCAGCAATGTGCTAATGTCCAGCGTGACTTCTGTGTCAGCCAACAGTTTTACGATATCCACTTCCCCTAAACTTTGTCCTTCTTTCCTACATCTCGGAGTCCTTAATCTTTCAGGGAATGGCGCTATGCCCGGCACAAATTCCTTGGTCACTGGTGGAAGGATCTCAATCTCTTCCCCATCCTCAAGCTCTTGCTGCTCAACAAGTCCTCCAGCTTGGTTCTCTACCTCTCCCTGTTCGGTTATCTTCTCCTGGCTAGCTTTTTCGCGTTCGCCTTCCGGATGCTTCTTTGAATACTCTTGAGTCCTTGTGACTACTGCCACAGTTGGCTCTTTATGTGATTTCTTGGCCTTGTAAGCATCCACAAAGTGCATTGACGAGCTAGAGCCTTCTTGAGGGTTTGGTGTCTTGAACACTACTCCGATCGTAGGAACTGGCTCTTGAGCTCTCGTTGTGGAATGCATCTGAGTATCAACATAATTCGAGGACCCTACTGGTCCTTTTTCCTTGCCGGCGGCAGCTCTTCGTTTTGGACAATCTTCATCAAAGTGGCCCTCTCCACTACAGTACCTACATAGTGGGGTATAATCAATTGGCTTCTTTTCGTTTGGACATCTAGATTGAGTATGGCCAAAGCCATGGCATCTCCAGCACTGGATTGGACCATCTCTTCTTTGATCACGTGCGGCTCCTCTTGGATAGTCTCCTCCTTGACCCTGAGCACCATATCCATAAGTAGGTCTGTTTTCCCAACGAGATGTAGGTGGGACACTTTGAGCGGGCAATCTCGTTCGAGACTGTAGGGCATTCTAAAGCCAAATGGCCGTAACCATGGCACTTTCCACACCATGTGTTTGATCGAAACACTTAATTGGGGTTTGTAGTCACCTCTGGTTTTACTGTATATGTTTCCTGGGTCATTGTGGCAACTTTTATAGCTTGTGTGACCAACTCCAATATTCGTTCTTCAGTTAGCGCAGGCTTTACCTCGCCTGGCGTGCTAGTGGCAGCTACAAAAGCTGGGGTCGTCAATGAAGGACTTCCTTGGCCCGGATCTTTCATTGGTATGTTTCTTGGGCCTCCCATTGGCTCGTATAAGAGTTCCATCTTCCTTTGTTGGCATAATTGTACTTCCTCCCAAAGCCTTGCTTGTTCCTTAGCATCCATTAAAGTTGCAGGTCTTGTCAGGCCGATATGCTGCTGTGCCGTAGGATCTCTCAATCCCGCGATGAATCTTCTTTTCAATGTCTCATCATTCGGGGCATTCGCGCCCATCTTTCTTACCAACATTTCCATTCTCTGAATGTAGTTATCGATGCTCTCATTGACTCCTTGTCGCAAGTAATCCATCTGTTGGGCCAATCTATCTTGGAAGCCTTGTCATCGAAACTTTGCCAAGAAGGCTTCCTTGAGCATCTGATACGTTCCACGCTCTTGTGGTGTCAAATTCCCATACCAATTGGCTGCCTCATCACGGAGAATAGCCGGAAAAATTCTCAACCTTTGATCCTGGTCAACTACATCATTGGCCTCAGAGGTAACCTCAAACAGCTGGATAAAACTATCCGGATCTTCGTCCCAAGTACCTGAAAACTTGGTGAAGTCCCCCAAGTGAACCGAAATCCGCTGAGCCATTTCGAACAGAGGTGTGATGTCAATATCACTTCGATCCCAGAAATTTAGTGCACGCGGCCTCAGGATCCCTCCTTCAAACTTCCGCACTTGATTCGCGACTCTCCTACGGGAGTACACGTTTTTGGCTGATTTCTTCGAGCCAATCGAGGTCCACTCACCTGGCGGTTCACACCTTCTCCTTTCTCTTTCAAGGGCTCTTCTCTGAGCGCGTTCCTCTCTTTGTGTTTGTGTTGCTCTTGACGATGAGCTCCCCTCGCTCATGTACTAGATCTTGGGGTTCGCAAGCTCGGCCAACGTGTGGCGCTAGGCGAACCTATGGCACTCTCTTATAGAGACGTGCCAAGCTTTTCCCGGCAAACGCACCAAAATGAAAGGTTCTTAGTCCAAGGGAAAGTACCCACGCACAATGGTATTTGGCTAAACTTTCTGATGCTAGGTTAGTTTTGATCGCCCTAAATCCACAATTACACTCTGATGTACCGCGGGAAGATACGGGCAAATACATGCACCAAGGGGCCTTCAACTCTAGTGGTTACCTTTTAGCAAACTCTCTTCTCTCACTCTCACACATACCTATGCTTTCACACACTCTCATGCACTCTTACTTCCCCTTCCTATGGGGTTTTTCACATCAGTTTTCGTTCCCTTTTTGGTGTAAGATTGAGGAGATATTCATGAACATCTCTCATAGTTTAACAAAGCAAAGGTTGGCGACTCGATTGGGTTTCTCATCTTATGCACATTTCTCCCTCTGTTCTGTTGTTTATGTATGAATCAAACTTCTAAGGAAACGCTCTCTAAGATGCCAAAAAGGCTCATGCATGTTTCATGTCTCAATTACAATCAGCAAAGTATTAAACAAATTGGGCAGATGCGCACATCAATGCGACTGAAATTCACACTTCACTGTTGAATCATCTGCGATACATATTCAGCACAACATCAATGATCAAAGAGTTAAGTCCATAAAAGAAAAGGTAAAACCGCTTAGGAAAAATATCTGAATCATTTAGAATCTAACATTCAGATCATTTGAGAGGTCTCATGACATCATGCGCAAATTAAACCTTGAACAAATGATATGCTCTGTACACACGCAATGAACAAACAACATCATCTTTTTTTTCCCTCATGAACACTTCATATGAATTGCAGCAACTTGGTGGGATATGAAGCATAACATTTTCTACTTACGTTTGTCAACGCATTTGTAAACCAGTAGTCCATATCAGAATCATATGAGTTTATGTTTACACATTTTTTCGTCATTTCTCAGATTAGAAAGATTCAATACCTACTTCATCACACGTTGAGCTATTCCCATCCGTAACGGCTCCTCTGTAATTTTCATGAGAATGCTTACTGGTGTTGAGGTCCCCAATGTCCATTTCAAGGTCGAAAGCTCCAACACTTCTTCAGCTACACATTGTTCTTCTGAAGTACAGAGTACTCTTCAGGTCCGGAAGAGCTTCATGGAGCTTGCTCTCTGTTCTAATCTGACAATTAATGTCATCCGACATGATGCATCTTCCTCTTAAATCCTACTGTAGTGCATACAGGAAGTCAAGTTGTGCATCCCACTCTGTTTCAAACCAAACTGGCCTATTGCATATTAAACATGATATTCTGTTTCATCCATAAAACCATCTTTGAAGTGAGTATAATTGATTACGCTACAGTTCTCCTCATAGAGTGAATAGAAGAAGCTGCCCCAACCCTCCTCACAGAATGAATAAAAGAAGTTGCGACAGCTGCACACACTCGAGGAGACAAGGTCTTCTTGTCATTTTCTGTAAACAAGATCATTATGTAGATACTAGATACTGCGCCAATTGCTTTGGACATTGTGAGTTATATCATAAGAAATCATGATTCTAAAACGTCCTCAACACCACTAGCACGCAAAATAACTGAAGACAGAACTTCAATCTCCTGTAGCAGAACTTCCATGCTATTTTGCTTCCATCTTCGCCCTTTTGATTCTTGATCTACCTCGGTTTTTTTGATAACTGCACTTCAAAGAAGCGATCAAACTCCCGTAGATCCTTTGTTAGCCGGACTCCTCTAGTAGTCTCATTAATCAGCACTCCTCCGTCCCTTCTCTCACCTGCAAGTTGCGCTCCTCAATCAACTTCCACTTCTCTCCGACTATGAGGAGGCTCCTCAGAGTTTTCTGCACCCAAAAAACGAAAAACAACCACTCTACTCGTGCTCCCCGTGATATATCCCCCACCCCCAGTACTTATTTTTTCCCGATAAGGAGGGACCTCCTTTTCTGATAAGGATGCGCCTCCCCCAGTGGATAAAGACATCTTTTAATCTCATACCACAAATGCTCAGTCTTCTCCTTCCAAAAGCCGTTTTTCCTTTTTCTCTGACCACATAATGACAATATCACTTCCTAGCTCTACAGAGAACATCCGAATCCTGAGAGGGATATATGCACAAAAGCAGTTGGAAGTGACTTTGGCTCGTTGCTCATCCTTATCCTCCCACGAGGACTCTACCAATGAGAAAAGGTGGTAGAAAAAGCAAGTTCAATCTCATCTTCCCTTCACGTGCCTGTATCCATTTCTATGGCATCCAACTTCCAATCATGGAGCTCGAGTAATCTCAATGTGTATTTTCTTACCCTCCTTATAGCATGCTTTGCAAATGCATACAAGTGCTTTGATGTCTCGAATATGGCCGTCGATCGACCTCTGATAACATCAAGACAAACCATTTTCTTGCAATAGAGACCACATTAGTGTAGAAAAATTAGCATGTTGATCGGCTAACAGTTTCCTCTTATGGAGACAACATTTCAAGCATCTACCTAGCTACCAGTCCCATGATTCATGCAAGCAGCAAGCACATAGAGGTTCATTACCACTTCATTAGAAAAGATGATGTCAAAGGAGCTAGATATAAGGTACCTGAACACTAAAGTGCAGGTTGCAAACATGATGAAAAATTTTCTTGAAGGTGCAAAGCTTCGAGGATTCAAAGAAGCAATCAACATAAGAGACATAGGATGAAGCAACGGGAAAAAGACTTGAGCTTGAGGGGGAGTGCTGAAAGTTTTGTATTTCAAGCTCAAGAGTGTCAAAAAATGCCCCAAATTGAACCTTCCACATTATCCACAATCAAAGGAGGATGTTTTCCATGAGTTGGAGGCATCAAATCATGTCTATAATGGAAAGAAGTTGATTAGAGAAGATTTAGGTCACCTCTTGATGCGATTGGATCTCATTTTTTGACAGGTATATGTTTTTTATTGGTTAAAGAGGTCTTTGAATGGAAGGATAAACATGACAACAAACAGAACATATGCTATAAAGGAGGGCAATATGGTGCTCGCATATGATAGCAAATATTATAAGTTCCTAGGGAAATTGTAGATGAGGTGCATAGATCCATTCAAAGTGGTAGATGTAAATATGAATGGCTCATTGTAGGTTCAATATGTTGGCCAAGAAAGTGCTTTAGTGAGAGTAAATCTGTTTTGCATCAAACCATACTTTAACTAAGAAATGAGAGTGAATATGAGGAGATTAGGAAACCAGGAGAGGAAACTTACATATATGTATACATGAATGTCTTTCTCTTCTTGTATTTAAATATCAATATATTGTTTTTAAAAATAAAAACCTTAATAAATCAAATATGTTGAAATCTAGGATTATTAGGAATTGATTCACAAATGCTCGACGTTGTGTATCAGAGTGCATTGTTTGAACTTGTTATATACTTTGTAGATCAGACACTAGCGAATATCGAGATATTAGTCAAGATTTTGGACACTAAATATAAAATTGAGAAGGCCTAGTGGTTTGTATGCTTCCTAAACCAATAGCTTGAAGTCAATTTTCCATTTACATAGTTGAGGCATACCTAATTTGTTGGGCAGGATATTACAAAGATAATTACTTTTACCATGACCCCACTCAAGAGTCATCTAGTACTAAGAACAACATATATTGGGCTTGGGCAAACCAAATGGTAATATATAGTGACGATGAGGCTTTTGAGGTTGAGCTAGACTCACCTTAGGAATTTCATTAGGAAATGAGTATAAGGATAGACTAGGTGAAACTTCTAGAATACCTATATCTTGTGATCATCTAAGGGTAGGTGTACAAGTGACTAAGGTGCATAAACATTCATATTTACCTTGAGAGGACCAATATATGTATGTAGGATCTGTGTTTTAGAGAGCTATGACAAGGGGGAAGTCGATCTATCAAAATTCTGAGGGATATGTCTGTGCTATTGTGAAGTAAAAGGTGGGTTTCAAAACCCTTCCTTTTCTCCCTAACTCTCAAGACTTGGGAAATTAATCATTAAAAAGAAAAAAATAAAAAAATGAAAAAAGGAAGAAAAAAGCTAGTAGGTAGCTATGATAATCCTAGATAGGGGGTTAGGACCATGAGCCACAACTAGTTTTTCCATAGGCTTGGAATGTGAAATGTGTATATGTGTTCTAGCTATGTGCCATATTGGGTTGATAAGTGGGTGGAGCCATCTTGGACGAGCAATCAAGGCCACGAGCCGCATCCAACCTTGCTATAGGCTAGCATTCATGTGTTGTTTGTATATTATGTTTTTGTGTTGCACACTACATTGTGTTGGCATACGGTGGAACCACCTTGATTGGGTGATTGAGGCCACAAGTCACATCCAACTGCAACATACGCCAATGTATGAAAATAAAAAGACAAAAAAGAAAACAAAAAAAAAGAGTTATAGAAAAATTCTCACTCCTAAGGGAGGGAGAAAGAGAGGAGAGGGTGATGATCATGTTGTCTGGCAAGTGGCATTCATGCGAGGGGTAACTTGGGAAATGATGGCTTCAGATAGATGAATCAACTCTGAACCAATGCTCATGAAGGAATGGCTACTATGTATGTGTAGACGAATAGACCTTGGCAAGGTTGTGCAGTGGGTACCTTCTCATGAGCTCGTAGACACTATTTAAGATGTGTGACAATGTATGCATCATTTTAGGGTTTCATTTAGGACTTGACCTATAGTTGTGAGTAGATGAATTTTTTATGTCAATGATGAGGGTTCTTATGAAGTCTTCTACCATAGTGTATTTGTACATAGCGAACCAAAGAGATACTAAGGGGATATGCATTTTGGGACATTTGGCATTTCCCATCTGATTTCTTTTTGATGTGGCATTGGTTATTTCAATATTTCTCATGTATTTTTATATCATGATGTCTAATTAATTTTTTTGAGAAGTAGGAAAGAGGCACATTTGATGGTATAAAAAGGTATGAATCTGATTTCACAGTTGGAAACATGGACGGTGTGATGAAAGATGAATGAATAAATGAGAATGTCTATGATGATTGTGCATAATAAGAGACCACGACATATGTGTATTTGTGGCTTTATGTGAGATCATTTCACAAATGATTGATTTGTATGTGTTTTAGATGTTTTTCTATGAATAGATCTAATTTATCATACAAGTGAGAGGTGAAAATGAACAATGGCTACTAGATCAACAAATATGAGGAATGGAAAATGATCATGTTGTTGATATGTTCTGTTGATGTTTGAGTAGAATTGTAGGATTGGTTGCTCGCCCATGAAGACTTCCCAGATAAGTGAAGGGGATTATGTTCGTCAAACAGAATGATGATTTTATGCGCTTACATTTTTCAATTTTGCAGAGTATATGCTTGATTGTAGGTTTTTTGCAAAGAAGGGATGATTGTTGATGGTGATAAACTGCCATCATATGTGGTTACATTACACAAGATTGTTGGGTGTGTGTAGAAGTGCGAGAGACACACAAGAAGCACACACAAGGAGCACAAACGCAGCAAGACACACGGAGAAGACGATGGCTGGAATAGCTCTCTCTATTGATCGATAAACTGAACTGAAGTAAGAGTTGAATAATATCCCTAAGTACAAAGTACCACCACATATGAGAGTATCAAGTATGTGGTAACATGGGGAAAAAATCTCTAGCCAGCACTAGAGTAAAAAGTGCCCATGTATAGGGAAAAGGTTCACATCAAAGCTACTCGAGGAACACATAAGTGTAACAAACCCCCCCTGGAGCGAATGATGTGAACACATACAGGGAGTGACAGATCAGCCCCCACAAGGTAACAAGCCTAAAACTTTGCGAAAAGCTTCAAACTTTTTCCGTGGAAGAGCTTTGGTGAATATGTCTACCACATTATCTTGTGTAGGCACATATACCAAATCAATATCTCTTGCATGAAGGCGCTCTCTCACATAGTGATAATGCACCTCAATATGTTTGGTCCGTGCATGAAACACTGGGTTTCGTGCAACAGCCAAAGCACTCTGACTATCAGTGAGAATATGCATAGCAGCATCAATCTCCATGCAAAGATCCATCAATAGGCGTCTCAGCCATATACACTCCACTGTAGCTGTGAAAACTGCCCTGTACTCAGCTTCACAACTCGATGTTGCCACTGTAGGTTGCTTCTTACTCAACCAAGATATGCATGAGTCTCCAAGGAAAAAGCAATTACCACTAGTGGACACGCGAGTATCATAACAACCAGCCCAATCACTATCTGTAAAAGCATGCAAGCATGGCTGAACATCTCTGCCATAAAAGAGACCTAAGCTCAAAGTGCCTCGAAGATATCTAAACACACATTTCACCGCTTGCCAATGCTTAGTGCCAGGGCTATGCATGAATCGACTCAACTGGGAAACTGAATAATGTATATCCGGCCTTGTGTTGCATGCATATATAAGACATCCCACAACTTGTTGATAAAGAGAAGTGTCAAATGCATCACTGGAATCCTCAAGTGAGAACCTGAATCCTGTCTCAACTGGTGTGGCTTACAATCCTCAAAATCAAAACGCTGAAGTAGTTTTTCAACATACTTTGCTTGATGCATAACAATTCCCCCCTCAACGGATACAAACTGGATGCCAAGATAGTAGCTCAAAAGACCAAGATAAGTGACATCAAAAGTATGCTGCAAATCAGCCATAAGAATGTCAAGTTTTGCATCACATGACCCAGTCAAGAGTATGTCATCGACATAAAGAACAAGCACTATAAGATCAGCCCCATTTTTGCGTACATAGAGTGTGCTTTCAATCGGACTACATGTGAAGCCAAGAGCAATCAAGTGCTTATGTATTTTGTCATACCATGCACGTGGAGCTTGCTTGAGACCATACAAAGCTTTATGCAAGTGACAAACCATATGCTCTTTCCCTTTCATAGCAAATCCAGGAGGTTGCTTCACATAAACCTCTTCTTGCAAATCACCATTCAAGAAGGCTGTTTTTATATCCAACTGATGCATACTGAAGTCGACCCAAGATCCAATGAGCTGAGGTTGTTTTGCTGCTATAGAATGGCTGCCCTCTTTCCCTTCTAAGGTAGTTCCTTTGTCAACTGTAACCCTTCATGCATCAAATTTCTCTTTCTGCCCATATCTATCCAGCTGTAGCCACTCCAAAACAAAGAAGAAGCACGTAGTACACATGTGGGAACCAAAACTATCATAAATATTACTCTTCATGGGGTAGATAATTCAAACTCTTTGTGCCATGTTTCAACCTATGCCTTTTCATATGTAAACCACCGACATCTCCTATGTAACCAACATGACGAAGTGATCACATTATCGGAATAGCCAGCTTATGCATCATCCACCATGCATGGGATGTACAGAACTTGAACTCCTCATCTGCTATAATGACCTCCCTATTCCTCTCAGAGAAAATCCCCTTTCAGAACTGAACTCCTAGCATGCGTGCCCATTTTAGGCCATCCCTCCTCCATCGGTCTTCTCTGCATATGATGACCTTCAACACTATAGGAACCAAACTTCAACAACACTCTCGATCGGCGCATAATGTGTTGTTTAATTGACCTCCATATCGGATTAAGTTGCTACCCTATCCAACATAAAAACCTTGTAATCCATTTGAAGGCCTAATGGTAGTTTTACAGTATTGGCTTCAAGAAATTCTGTTTGAGGTGCCAAGGATTAATGTTTCACATGCAGGTCATGACATAGCCGCACCACAGGTTTGCATCACTCAGTTTGACTTTCCATTGTTTGTGCCAACTTTGAATAGCAGTTTGATGATTTTGATAAAAATCTCTCAGAAATCAAGTTTTAGAATCGCGTCACCTCCTCTCTCTATGTTCTCTGAAGTGCTGAAGTCACCATAGTAATTTGGGGTAGAGAAGATGGTCACCAGTTGTCTCTCTGCAAAGAACGCATATCTTTCTTCTCCAACCTATCTTTATGATGATCTTCGACAATAGATTTCATGTCTTCACAGTTGCTTGCATCTCACCAAAACTCCCGCTTAATACATCCATCTCGAGGGCATAAGAACCACTCAAAGCCTACAACGTTGATTTGCTTAACCACAATGCTTCAGCATACATAGGCCTTTTCTCTTTTCTCATTCATGAGCTAATGAGTGGCCTTCCACTTTGGATGATTCAATGATCCTGTACACATCTAGCATATGACTCCTTGCATTTCCATTCACAAGAATCATTCAATGAGTTGAGCTTTTCTCTGCCTTTATGAGAAACCCCTTCGAATCTCCTTCACTCAGCACTCCTATGCTTGGCTTCCGCATCCCGTATTTGACTCCCTTCCCCAAGACTTCTTTCTTTGATACTCACACAAGGAGACTCCTCATCGTTGCAAAGGGCCCGAGCTCCAGGGGAATGCCAGAATAGAAGCTCCCCACTCAGTGCTCTGTTAACACCTGAGCTCCCCCCTTCTATCCTTCCATCACCTGTATATAGCCAAAAAGAACCCCCAATGCATGCAACAACAGGACGATCGCATGTCCCCCGTCGAATGCTCAAAGCTGCACACAAAACAACAGCAAAATGCGGCCCCCGTCTGATCTGACGGGGTTCTTAAAACTCCCTCTTCAAAAGCTGAACTAAAAAAAACCCTTACTGCCCTCTTCTTCCCTCCAATATCCCCTCCAGTCACTACGGTAGTTGTCCTCGCTTGAAAACATGTGCAAGAGCCTTTCCCCCATCTCCTTCCCATGAGCCCCTAGCTATCCGTTTCTTCCTCCCCTTCTTCGTCGTTTTCCCCAGCTCTCTAGGAGTGTCTGCCACATTAGACAAAAACAAAAAAGACAAAAGAAAACTACCTGCCAGCGCATGGCCGAGGCCGTCCTCTCTTTTCTTTCTTTGTACACAAAATAGAAGCGGCCAATTTTGTCGTCCCCTTTTTTCTGACAATTAGAACGGCCCCTTGTCGGATACTCAATCACACTTGTGAGCGAGAGGTGTTTAAGCTTTTGTACAACACTTTGCCATCATAGGAAATGGAAAATTTGCAAAAAACTCATGCAGGCACTATGTGCAGATGCTTTAATTTATGCGATCTACGAGGGTGAGTGATGCACACAAACCCACCAAGCTGCTCTTATGATGCCATAGGATGCCTTCTTGCCTCTAGAGCACCACACTTTGTGTACATATAATTGAGGGCATCGGAGCACTTTTCAACTAAACCTTGTCGTTGAAGACCCTCATGTATTCTAATGCCTTTGCTCAAGTCTTTGTTCCTGGCACAACTTCTCAATATACCCACAAATGCATCTCAATCATAGCTCCGTGAAGACAACCATCTGGTCGACTGATCGAGTACCTGCAATCAAGCGTATTTTTCTGCCAAATAGAAGCATATTAGTGCATAAAAATTAACCATTTCATGAGCTAACACATACATCCTCAAGTTGCTTCCTCAAGTATGAAACACGTGCTTCATTACGCACAGCAAACAAAGAAGCAAGAGTATCCCATGCCTGTCGTGATGTAGAACATGACCGAATGTGTGGAACTATATGACGCTTCACTGAAAGTGCAATCAAAGCATGAGCTTGAGCATCTTTTCCATCCCATCTAAGCTGCTCTTGTGTAGGTGGAGAAGGAGAAACCACTGTACTCGAAGAAGAAGCTCCATCTGTGACAGTAGACTGTGAAGTAGAAGCACCTGCCGGTCTTCGATCTACATCTGCCACTATGTTCCAAAGTTGTTTTGCAACAAGAACATGCTTCATCATGTAAGACCACATCGGATAGTTGGTCCCATCAAGCTTATCTTCAGCTTGAAGCATGCCAAACAAGTCATTGCTGCCCGCCATTTCACTAAGGAACAAGAATGTGACAAAATCTTCACTTCGACGAAAACTGAAATGAGTGCTGAAATTTCAGCTCACAAACCGTCACTCTGATGGCGATTCTGACTGCACAAATGGCTTCGAAATGGGGGTAAAACCCAAGTGCGCCTGGCGCGCCTGGTGGAAATGTGTCCGGGCTGCTGAAATTCACAGTTCTATGCTCCGAAGTCGATTTGCACTGTTAAAGTGCGCGCGCCGCGACGCGAAAAACCGAAACTTGAGAAGGAGCTGAACCTACTCTGATACCACTGTTGGGTGTGTGTAAAAGTGCGAGAGACACACAAGAAGCACACACAAGGAGCACAAACGCAGCAAGACACACGGAGAAGACGATGGTTGGAATAGCTCTCTCTATTGATCGATAAACTGAACTGAAGTAAGAGCTGAATAATATCCCTAAGTACAAAGTACCACCACATATGAGAGTATCAAGTATGTGGTAACATGGGGAAAAAACCTCTAGCCAGCACTAGAGTAAAAAGTGCCCATGTATAGGGAAAAGGTTCACATCAAAGCTACTCGAGGAACACATAAGTGTAACAAAGATATGCATTCATCAACTGTCTAGAAGAAGCTTTGAAATTCTTTGGAAAAATGTCACATGATAATGTAATTCTCAATGTTGTAACACTTACATCTGCCTTCAAAGCTTATGCTAGCACATACAATCTGGAGGGATACCAACAAATATATGCTAGGAATGATGGAACAAACTTGATGTGCATTTTATGAGTAAAATATAGTCTCTTGGAATGCATTTATAACATGTCTTGCTGAGCATGGGGATGGTGTAGCTGTAGTTAATTCCTTTGAAAAGATGCAACTTGAAGATTGAAGGAAAATATCTAGAATGGGTTCTTGAGGTGGCTAGCATCCTTGTTCATATGTATGCATCTTGTGGAGATGGAGAGCATGGACATGGAGAAGAAGTTCTTGGACTCCTTGAACATATATAACATGAGGGGGCCTCTTCTAATGCAGTTATACCTTGCTTAGTATTTTTGATACACTTGATGAGATTCCACAAATGCTTTGCATACTTAGGGATGGTCATCTATTTAATTTTATTTTGGATGTGTACACTAGACATTTCTCAGATAGGACATAGGTCTCTCTAGGAACACAACCTATCACATTGTGAACATTTCATCCAAGGATGCAACATATGTCTTTGCTACTTTAGATAGGTCAATAGTTATGCATAGGAGGTTGAGGCAATAATCAATACCGTTGATATATTCAAAAAATTACGGCCATTTACATAATTTTGTTTTGGTGGACCTACTATACTAGAGCTTCCCTCATCAAAGGGTCATTTTTTTTGCCTTTATGATGGTTAGGGAGAAAATGGATCTCTAGCATCGGGAAAAGGATAGCAAAGGAGAGAGAACGTATTGGGTGAAGTGTAATGGGTTGGGCTAAAAAAGAAGGGATAGATTGGCATATGGGGTGATTGGGCTATTTTTTGAGTGAGTGTAGATGGAATTTGGAAGGGTATAGTGGTTGTTTCTCAAGAGCAAGGAGATTGGCATTTTTTTCTGAGGGCAACTACTCATCATCCCCTCGAAGAGAGACATAGGGGCATTAAGCACATAGTTGTGGGGAGGAAGGGATGATTGACTATGCATTTGGATTTCCTCAATTGCAAGATCAACTTTGCAACTGTTTGTCTACTCACACAAGGCTTGTGCTAGTCACCTCAGTCAGAGAACTTAATCAATTTAAATTCAGTGCGAATATGCCTTTTGTAACTTGCATCCAATTGGTAAATGTTTTAGCTAAAATCTAATTTGAGAATATGACACTCATTCCAAATGAGAAGTTGTATGTGTGGATCTATCCATACCCAAATTGCTTGCAAAAGAATAGCTTGGCTTTGAGGTTGGAGACTTCAAAAGGGTTTCATTGTTAAAATAAGGGTCTCTCTTCATATCTACAAGGGAGTTACAGAGAAA
The DNA here is from genome assembly GCA_020310875.1 of Ceratopteris richardii. Taxonomy (NCBI): domain Eukaryota; kingdom Viridiplantae; phylum Streptophyta; class Polypodiopsida; order Polypodiales; family Pteridaceae; genus Ceratopteris; species Ceratopteris richardii. Next base: position 133,053,408 of record CM035427.1, on the reverse strand, counting down.
GGCATGGGAGCACACGGGAGGTGTTCTTAATGATGGTAGCAAAATAGGGGGAACATGAGGTGTAGGTCATTTTGGAATGCAAAGACTACCTTGAAGCAAAAAATCTTCAAAAAGTTTTAGTGCTGCAAATATGAATCATCCCATTGGGAAATCAATTCATCATATGGTTGTGTTTGTGTGTTGAAGAAGAAGGAAATGTGTATGAGGCGGTACCATTGAATTCTTGGTAGATTTCAAGCTTGTTATTCAATCAAAATGGGACAACACTTGCTTTTTTGGACTTAATATCGCTTCAAAAATGGGCAACAGTCCTTTTAAAAGTCGTTTGATTAACACTAGTGTTGTACCAAAACAGGACACTTTAGTGTCCTTTTTCTAATGAATAAAAGAAAATCACACATACTAATCAAATAAAATTTTGAAAAAACCTTAAAGCCCCATAAAGATCTATACCTAGATGCTCTATAAAAAATATATATTTTAAAAAATAACCTTTTTTGATAACTCAAAATATACAAATGATTGAATATGGTTGAGAAAAACTGTTTTTCTGTAAGCTTATATATGAGAAGAAAGAAATATCTCCATAAAAAGAATTTTCCTCCTATTGTAATCATTTTTCTAATGTTAATTTATTGTCATATAATCATTTAAGACAAGTCTTGGGAACTAGAAAAATCATTTTTATAATAAAAAAATTAGTACAATATAGGGTGCTCATTATATAGTTATACACTTTAGCAGCCTTCTATATGATATTGATTCATAAAAAGCACTACAATGGTTTGTGTTTTAGTTCAAAGACCATCATATAGTAGAATAAAGATATGCTACATGTCTTTGAATCAATAATTTTGTATGTATCTCACATACCACTAAAAATCTCAATATTTCATTGAATGGCCATAATCGTGTCTTCCGATAATAAAAATTCATCCTAAAAAGTTAGGTTTTCTAAATGATATAAGGTCTATATTATGAATCAAAATAATTCAATAAGCATTATAAACTATTTTATATAGAAAAAACTAGCATGTTAACTTTAATCATGTAGCATATGCAATATTTTCTCATAAAATGACCTTTTCTTAGCGTAGAAAAACAGTGGTATTGTTTAACTTGAAGAAACGACATAGAAATTGGACTCCTAAGGTTGTCAGAAAAAATTTTATAATTGTAATAATATCAAATAGTATTTTGATAACAAAAAATGATGCATATTCATACCATCACTTTGCAAAATAATTCATAGATGATAAGACTGTCATATCACAAATGAGCTTCATTTTATGCCATAAACCTAGTAAAATTTATTACAAATCTCTAATTATCAATAGAGACATGTTGACATATATAAAATAAAAGATTTTATTCCATTTAGACCAATGAAAATCACAAGATCATGATTTTAATTAAAAAAACCTCTAACTTACATCACTGTAATTTCTGCGCCAGTACTGAAATTAGCATCATAAAATTAGTGAATAAATATTAATTTTTATATCCTTTAATAAAAACTATATTTTTCTAAAAATGTTCAACCCTTATGCCAACATGTTGCATAGTTACATTTATAATTGGTTCTTTCTAGTAATCTAAAAAATTCAACAAACATTGTCTCTTTTTCAGGACACTAAAGTGTCCAAGGACACTAAAGTGTCCAAGGACACTAAAGTGTCCAAGTACAACACTAGTGTTAAACAAAGCGGATATGCATGAACATCAACTACAAATATTATCGAGCAAAAGGAAGGGAGCAGGCGACATATGGAAGAGTTTTGATTGGCATGAACGAGAAACTCTTGTAGCTAAAAGTTTGAAGAATCAATGATTCGAGAGAAATTGTTATATGGACTAACCTTTGAGATAGGTGTGAACCACCTCTTATTTCATTTAGATGAGTGCCAGCTTAAGAAAAGGCTAGGTGAATCTGACAACCTCATTCCAGATAGTGAGGTAGTAAAGCCTATTTTTGTTCAATCTATTCCACATGAGCCTGAGAGCATACTATGCACTCGAGAGAAACTGACGAGAAGTCACTTGTATAAAGAGTGTCTAGTAAAGTGGAAAGATAGTTCAGAAGATAGTGCCACATGGGAGTTGGTTAGCACCCTTTAGAGACGGTTTCTCAACTTTGGATTACCTTCCCAAGAATCTTCTTAAGGGGAAGGATATGGGAAACAACATGGAGACATGACCATGTATTTTTATACATGGGGATTTAGTGGGAGCACTATTCCATTGATTATCTCTCTCTTTAGACCTTTGAGTACCATTTTTGAGGACAAAAATGGAGTTAAGGGGAAGGAAATGTTTTATGGAGTAACCTTTGAGATAGGTGTGAACCACCTCTTAGTTCATTTAGATGGGCTCACACATGAATGCCATGTGGCATCCATGTGTAGAGCCATGGGTCACTCATTCATTATGGTAAGAGAGAGAGAGAGAGTCTCTAGGTTTGAGTACACGGCTGGGCAGTGAATCCAGATCGAACTCCGTGTTGTACCGTGAGTTATGAAGGAACGACCTCGAAATGAGTGCAGAGCTGATGGAAAAATTGGGGGATTCACAGGAGTACAACAGAAATCATTAGAGAGAAGAAAGAATTCCTTGGCTTAATCCTTGTGTTTTCTGTAGATTCACATGAGCAGAAGGACGAATTGAGTTGAAGCAGAAGTACGATTGAATTGGAGGAGAGACAGAAGGAGAAGGAGGTGATGGAGAGAATATAAAACAGCTCTTCTTCTTCATGTAGGGACAACAAAAGCATGTAGACCGAAGGATTTTTTAATGCATGAAGACCTCAAATACAGGAAGGAATGATTCTTTCGACAATCGAAACGGTATGTTATTTAAACTTCAGCACTTCACTTGCATTAAGGGATATGTGAAAATTCTCAGGGCAAATGCATTGAGCTAAGAATAATAACAATCATCTCAAACAGGGAACAAAAGTTGAGAGAAACGAACTCCATTCTTTATAGACATTATAAAAGGATTAAACAATTATCACTCTTCTCTTGATTAGAAATGAGTCATGCTTTGCTGCTATAATTAAAAACATTGCCCTACATAACTCATCTTTTGCAGCTATGTGTGAACCAAGCCTTGGTGCTTCAGTTATGGACTGAATGCATACATAATTTTTCTTATATAAAAGAAAATTGGGGAACATTTTCTTTCATGTTTGGAAATGATGAAAGAATGAAGTTTTGTACTAAATCATAGTGTGTAATGGTGTGTATGAGAAAAAAATCCAGGCAGCTTGTAGACAATTAAATATGCGTCTCTAGTTCATATCAGCTTCCTATTGGCAGTTCATGGAAATTCTTTGTTTATGTAGCTTGCAATGCCTTTCCGATAGCAAGATTAGAAAGGGTAATAGGAAGTGGGGGCAAGTGTAAGAGGGAAAAAAAGGACAAGAACAAAGAAGGAGAGTGACGGAGTGTGATTTTGTGAATGTGTGCCTAAAATGCTAAGTGTGGGTGTTTCAGAATTAGTGTATGAGTAAGTTGTGAGTGAATGGTGAGATTTAGCCAAAGCCAATGAAAATGAAGCAAGGTTGAAGTAAGGAAAAGAAGGAGAAGAAAAGTGAGAAACAAAGATAGTTGGAACTGAGATGAGAAAAATAGAGAGCAAAATAGGAAGATGGGAGAAGAGAAAGCGAAGGGACCTAAAAAGAAGAATGGAACAAAGAGAAAGAATATAAGAGAGGTCAAAGGGTACGAAAATAGGTATGAGTGATGAGTTCCTAGGGAATCAAAAAGACCACAAAGTGATAAAGAAAGTCAAACAAGACCATCTTAATTTAAAAAAATTGGCCTTGGAACGCGACTAGAAATATAATTTTACGACCACTTTGTAGTTTTAGATTTTGGCAATCCTACTCGGAGATCAGAAAGCTTAGCTTTAATTGCATACATTTGTGAGCTTATGATAAGAAAAGCTTGCCAAGATGCAATAAATTGAGCCAATCTAGTTTCATATAAGCATTGTTTTCTCAAGTATAGGAACCACTTCAACCATGCATCTTTGCAAAAAACATGTCCTAACCTTGATATTTACAACCTTGATATCTAGAATCTTGATTTTTCTAACATTTTAACATGATAAATTCATCTTTTGTATTGTTATAAGCTTTAGGTGTCTCCATTGAAGTTCAAGCTATGGAAGTGACACTAGAAAATCAAAGCAAAATTGTGCTCAGGAGAGAAACTGTTGGAGAGAGATGACTTTTTGGGACCTGGGTATAAAAATGTGAGGTATACGAGGGAAAAAATTGTAATTTGAGTTATTTTTGAAAACGTGACTGTTTTCAAGTTAGCAGATGCATCGATTTTGGATTAGGGGTTAAAAATAGTACTTTTGATCCTAAAAAGAGGTTGGGCAACATTGAATGGTTTTATTGTAAGTTGTAAAACTTTCTGAAATTTTTGAGTTTTTGTGCCTAGGCTGGTTAAGGGATTCCTTTCTATCTTTAGAGGTTGAACCTGAGCATATGGGAATTTTATCTCTGCTTACCTCTTCAACCTAGTAATTTATAGGTTATGGACTATGTCCATCACCCTCTTTTAATTGGTCCATCACTTATGAAAAAGGCCCGTGTAGGATTCATTTGTTTCTTTAATGGTAGACTCACCAAATGTCATAAAAATTTGAGAAGGTGAATGGAGGTGTGTTGATGGTGCACCTCAAAAAATAGTACATTGCTCTCTTATATTTAGTATTGGAGTTTAAGGATCAAGAATGCATAAAAAATGACAAGCAAGACCAAAAATCTTAGGAGCACAACATAGAGTGTATTACTAAGTGTGGAATGTACAAAGATAGGAAGATCTTTAAAATTATGGAAATATATACAAGATAGAGGAAGAAACATCCAAAGAGGGAAAATTTCCCCCAACAATCCTAAGTGCATACACACATCACTACCAAAATAGACTAACAAATCTATCAAAGTTCTCATAATTGTACCATACTTCTCAACACGATTTTAAATTCAAGCGGAAAAAATGGACAGAAAAATGATCAAAGAACCCAAGTTTTTATCAACTAAATATTTATTTTCCAAGCGATAGTAGATTGAAGCTTATTTGAGTTATTAACCTTGGAAATGAGAAGATTGTAACAAATTCAAGATCTTTGCTATTTATGGAGATTACTTCCATATAAATATATGAAACATAATTAATCAATATATTAGAGATTAATTTTCTTTGTGCAGAAAATAGAGTAATGGAACTCGAATCTCATACCTACATAACCCGATTGGGATTTTCAAATTCCACGCTTGTACGCATAAGAAGTACTAGATCAATAACCTGAAAACCTATTAAAAGAATTTGGGAAATGTTTTTAATACATCAGGATATTTACCAAAGTGAAACCACACAGATAAACTAGTTGATTGAGATGCCATTTAGTAGAACAAGGGTAACATTAAACCCTACTAACACCCTCGTTAGCCTACTAACATTAAAGCTAGGACCGCCCATAATTGATATTTGATTGAGTGAGAATCTCTTTATGTAAACAATAGGACGAGTATACATTGAATGTTAACATCTACCTATGCATGTGCAAGAATGGATGCTATATGGATCCCAATAAGAAGATTCATAAGAATAATTTTTAGACCGATCAACATCGCTCTATGAATCGTACTAGGAAGATTGGAAAAACAGCTTTTTAGGGTGTTGTCACTTTGAACAACTTTGTATGAATCTAGAAAAAGGTAGTGTGGACTACATACTCAAAAGATGGAAAACAACTAGGAGTCCATAAGACCTTCTCCACTAGAAGACTTGATTTCTTATCATAACTTTTCAATACAATTTCAAGGACTTGGAATAAAGTGAAAGTGGAGGAAGTGAAGTCTTTGAAAGAAACCAAGTTTTTAGGCGCTCTAGTAAAGATTATGATCTATTTGATTAGGTTAAAGCATGTTTGGATTCCTTTCCTTGTGGAACAGGGCCCACTAGAAGTATATAAACCACTGATGAAGAATGTTATAAGCTATAAGATGAAGGAACAAAGCCTTTACTTCTCTAATGAGGAGCAAATATAGTTTCATATTGTTGCGCCTTTACTTCTCTAATGAGGGAGCAAATATAGTTTCATATTGTTGCCTTTACTTCTCTGGTGAGGGAGGAAATATAGCAAGGAAACTTATGGGTGCCTAAAATGGGGCTCACTTACCTTTCATGATTCTTTCGTAAGGTGAAGACTTTCTAGAGAGCATTCTTTCGGATTTTTCCATAGTTAGTGCTATTGCTTTGGAAAAAATTCTTTGTGAAAGCTTCTCTTGAAATCACCCTCCAAGGCTTCACTACTAATTCCTTCGTCCAAGTCGAGTTGTTACCAATATATGGCTGATCTTCTACTCATGGACCATATTCAATTAACATAACATCAAGTTTAATGCAAAGAGTCTCAAGAAGGCAATGTGAACTCCACATGAACATGATTCCAAAGAGATATGGGACATGTATACTGACAATTTCAAGAAGACTCACCGTAGTTATCCATATTCAATGAACCACATCCTTCCCTTTAGTTATCCATGTTCAATAGACCAACATATTTCCCCCCTCGATCTTGTCCGAAAGTCGTGGCATTACACTCTCTAGCTATATTCAAACTCCTTGATGAAGAGCCTCCATTAAATGCTCGTAGATGAAGAAAAAATCTCTTGACATGAAGTTATGATATCGAAGCTCAATACTCATTTCTTTTCAAAATGGAGGTTTAGCAAGGGCTTACTCTCTCGACCTTTAACTTTGAAAGAATAACTATATAGGTGAATGGTCATAGTACTTGCAGGACCCGTATTCCACAAAGTAGGGATTAAGCAACATTACAATTGATGTCAATTGATTTAGACTCGCCAAAACCATTACATATCCAGCCCATGGATTGAACTCTCGACCTTGACCTTAAAAAACCAAAGATTCAACCACTAAAACAACGAAACGTGGATGCCCAACAGCCAGCTATGCATGTGCAAAGAACACTACATTCAATAATCGATGCGTCCTTGAGGGACTTCACTAGGATAGGACGATGTGATACGAGTAACCCTTTAGTTCATCTGCACTTTCATGGCCGCACCAAGCGAACATCATTTCAAGCTGTCTGTGTCTTTCTTCTCTCTCACTCTCACACTCTTTTCATTTTGCCCAACGGTGTGTCATTGGCCTCGTGGGACGCATTATTCTCTTTCCCCAGCTACGCTGCTTTCCGCCACCCACGGAAAACGCGAGAAAATAAAAAGCAACGATCTCTTCAAATTCTCTACTACTTTACGTTTTGCTTTTTCTCATAATAAATATGCCTCGGTTTGCTCGTACGTTCTGCTTTTTTCTTTAGAAAAGGAAAGACGCGTCACGCTACAATTAGCGATTTAGCACCGAATGATTATCTACATGTGATGGATTTTTCAAGCGTTTGTGATGTAGTCTACGGGGCATTGTCCTCCACTAGGCAAAAAGCGGTGAAAGCAAAAAGCAGCCTAGCTTTACAAATTTCTGTACTGCTTTACCCTGTGCTTTTTCTCACAATATGTCTCGTTCTCCTCGTATGCCGTGCTTCTTCTTCTTCTTAAGATGTCGGCTTCTGCATAAGACGTTGGGGACCGAATGATCACCTCCGTGTTACGGATCCTCGAAGCATTTGGAATAGCGGGCAGGTCCCACCACCAACGTGGAAGGCAATAAAAGCAAAAAGCAACCCATCTATTACTATTATCTACTTATTGCTTTTTCTCACAGTAAATCTGCTTTTTCTAGTACCTTCTACTTTTCTTTAGAAAAAAACAGAAATCTACATTTGCATATCACAGTTAGTGTGGAATGCTCTCATCCATGTTCTGCATTGCCAATATCACATAAAAGACATTGGCAATATCCTCCTCAGACATTGGCAGTATCACTTAAAAGACATATTCTGCACTTTTCATATTCTAATATCTGTTTACATCTCTACTCATTTTTCAATTTTTTTAGTCCGACTATCTGAACATCATCGCATAGATTCGCCCATGATTTACAATAATCCGACAATACATTTGTTGATGGGCAGTGCAATTCCATAATATTTACATCAATTGGAATATCACCACGAGAAAGCAACACTAAGAGAAGTTGAGCATATTGTCTAATAGAACTCTCCGAGGAGTCCTTAAGCATGAGAAAGAAGCTCTATGCGCGGCTAAGAGGAATCACTTGGTTAATGCTTGCTTTTGAAGATAAGCCATGCTTTTTAAAGTTGATGTATCGTTACATAATCATTCCTAATTTTGACTTTCACTTTATGATTTTGAATTGATGGCAATAATTTCACCCATGTTAGGGCTTAGAAGCTTAAAAAAAAGGGAAAGCATAAGAATCATCAAACATTAACTTTAGTAACTACTTGGATGCCTTGATATTGCCGAAAGAGAAGCAAGAGGTTACGCATTGAAACTTTTTTTGGAGGTTTGAGGAGATTGAGACAATACTACGAGGAGGAAGAAACACTAGGAGGTGCTTATCTTGTTTCCTGTCATAAATCTTCGACATAGTCCAGTAAGCATAACTTTCATTGCTTTGGATGTCATTATAATTAAAGCTTAATATAGGAGAGCAAGAGCGTTGACGACCATAGGTGAGTTGGATTGGCACTAGTCTCTTGGGGTGGAGATCTTGTATTCAACCCTCGGGTCGAACATGTAATGGCATTGGTCACCCTAAATCAGTTGTAACCTTATATAACTTGTGTAACCCCTACTTTGTGGGATATGAGGGGTCCCGCAAATATTATGCCCATTCACCTGTACAATTGTTTTTTCAAAGTAAAAGCTCAGGGGAATAGGGGCTCGTTGAACCTCCATTCAAAAAAAAGTGTGTTGATGAATGACCCTATTCATATAGTCCATGGTGAAATCATACATTCTCAATCGCACATATACATGTATGACATTATGTCTCTCTATTTCTCTCCTTTCTCTATCTCATTTTTATCGTGTGCAAAAACGTATCCATGAGTGATGCACACACATGAACGAACATGAATGCATTTCACACTTACACATTCCTCTTTCTTTCTTTATCTCTCTATATCTATCTCGAATTTTCTTTTTTTGACCTCAACACATACCTACATGCACATGTATTGTGCATACACATGATTATACATACACACACACATTGTGTGTGTGCACGTGCCCGAGTACATTGGATATAGATGCATTGCAACATGAATACATGCATATGATTGCATAAATATTAGATATATGTATATGCCCACATGCATACAATATGAACACACACATACATGCATATGTACATACTGTACATACATGTATACAAACACATATCATTACATGGTTGCATATTCATGCATACAGACACATATCATTGCATGGCAACATATTCATACACACTACAACATATAAGGGACATACCGAGCTCTATATCGATGCAAATACATGGGCACATTTTTTCCTCGACATTGGTATAAGCATCGATATGCATGCCAATACAATAGTGTTGGTATAATCATTGATACAGGCACCGGTATAAGTGTTGATAATCTCTGATTATTATCGGTATCATGATTGATATATGCATTGATAAATTTGCACTAGTATAGATATTAGTATGTATCTACAAATCGAAAGTATAATCAATAGAATGTACGTGAGTATCAAAATCATCAGTATAAGTGTCAGTATGTCCCTAGGCACAAGCATTGGTATAGGCCACTACAAGGAATACGGGCGCATAGCGATGGTTAAGGCGACACAATTTCATCGCTATAAAATTGCAAAATGCATTGCAATGAGCATCGAGCGTGCACCGTCAATTAAACAACGAACCAAACGACATTTCTTTCGACGTGTGGCATGATGGGGTGTGCGACGCTCGCATAGAGCATCGCTAACACCAAGATTTCAAATAGCGTCCCATAAGCTACTGTGTACCTAAGTCAAGAAGACTTAAGGACTTGTGCCAAAGAGACTAAACCTCATTTGCCACACAAGTGCGTATAGTGGGAAATTGACACAGGCTTATTTATCAATCCGATCAAACGACCTAACCAAGTGTATGAGGACATGTGCACACGTGATGGAAAATGAAGTGTTTCAGCTTATATGCATGAGAAAAGACTAATCCACCTCTCTAACTCACTGAAATACTGAAAGTGTCTGTCGTGATATCACTTACAGTAGTTTTTAGTAAATCGAGGATTTCTCTCAGCTCGAAACTTTGAATATAGTCAATAGTGGACTCGTTTCGAAGATCTCGAGCAGACGCATCTATTAGAGGTGCTACATTGATTCGGACAACTGTGCTTCAAGTTATGGCCAAAATAGTGAATGGTGGGAAACACCCACACTCACTCCACAACTCCTACAAGCTCACACACACACTACAAGCTCAAAAATAGTAGGGAGGGGTAGACAACAGTCCTACACACACATTCCAAGCATTACACACACATAGAAGATCAAAGAGAAGATGAAAATCTGCAAGAAAGAAGCAAATTCGAAAATCAAGAGCTCTCCTTCTTCACAATGGCAAAAAGTCTCTACAAAGAGTCACAAAGTGACTTATATACATGTTCCCTAAATTTGGTCCTTTCACACAAGAGACCGGCACTTTATTACTAAAAAGTGAATTTCCTACTAATTTACAAGAAATATGTTACAATGATTTGGGATGATGCATCTAGAGGACTCCTCTAGTGCATTTACATGGCTTGAGGGAATTTCCTAAGACTTTGAAGAAGAACAATTTGCCCATTGATTTGAAAATTTTGGGGCTCTCCTTTCTCGTGCCTCTTTGCTATGCAACACTCTCCCCCTCTTTGTCTCTGTCGTCCCTTGATAGGCTTTTGCTTCTTGTTTGTAGTTCTTCTAAGAGTTCTGAATACACGCACCCAGTGGTCTAGGGCAACAACAAGGACTATCAGAGAATTTGTTATTTTATTTGATGTGTGTCCTTTGTTTTTGTTTGCCCCTTGATATCCCGTACATCCCAATTCTGGGTTGTTGTATTCAGTGGGGTTGCCACGCACACCACCAGTGACTAAGAATGTGTTGTTCTTAGTCACTCTCTTCAACTTTTCAACCTCTGCCTCTTTCTAGCTTTTGGTCTTTTGATTTGTCTTTGTCTTCACATATCTGATCCTGTTGTATTGCTCTAAGCCTGTTTACTTGGTTGCCAACGCACGCTATCAGCGGAAGGATTATTACCTGCCAAATATCTTCTTGCACTTCTTCATGGATACTTGGTTGCCAACGCACGCTATCAGCGGAAGGATTATTACCTGCCAAATATCTTCTTGCACTTCTTCATGGATACTTCCTGGCCCTGGTCCGTCCTTCCCATGAAATTTCCTGGTTGTGATTGTTCTTTAATTCCATTCCTCAGGACCTGGATGTTTGGTGTTGTTGCATGATGCGTGCCCCTGCGGGGCTTTGGGCAGAGGGTGGTTCTTCTGCTTTATTATCTTCATTCTTTATTGAAAAATTTTGGTCTTTGATTTTCTTCTTGTTCTCTTCTTACTCGATTCCCCTTCCACACATCCCTCCTCGTGAACTCTGTCGTCCCCGACAGGCTTTTTGTGGTGACGTGAGTACGTTTGAATGGCGGTTTGCTCTCGTTGATTAAGCATGTTGGCGTGACATATCATAAACTCTTTCTACTATGTTGACTTCACTCCATCTTCTGGTGCTTGTCGGTGATCTGCAAAAAAACTTGTTTCGTACGCCACCAGTCGTGCATTAAGATTCGAAGTCATCTTTACAAAAATTTTAGAATCAATTTCGAAGAAGCCAGTGAAAAATGCTTCTTCAAATGTTTGCATATATGTGCTTGGAAAAAACATAATTCGTGAATAATAGGCCATGAGTGTTAAGCGGCTCGGAATGGTGGAAAGATAAAAAACGAGCACTTCGGATCCTTATGTAATCTCGATGAAGTTCAAAAATGTATATTTGGCATGCTGGAAGACTTTAATGACCGTAAGAAGCATGCTGAAAATCTTATTCGTCATTTTTACTGCTAAAATATCCGATATCGTCACATATCAAGCGATCCAAAATTCCATGGTTTTTACCATGTATTCTTCTGTTGGGAGGTAATTATGCGCTGGACTGGGTAATAGCGGATAATTCAGCCGTTGATTATTAATGCTTTCCTGGTGTTGTCCTTCCCAAAATTACGACCAGGAGCGTCTGCGGGGTACTGGACAAAAAGATGGGTTTACCTGAAGCGCATATGGTGATGCTTCCCATTGTACCCGCAGTGTAGGATTCTTTTCCAAAACTTTGCACCTCCATATGGGATCAACTTTCTTGAATTCCTCTTGAGTATAGTTGAATGTATTTTTGCTGAATTGGAGGTTGTTATCAGGCTCTTTATTGGTCTTCGTCTTTATATATTGCCGCGTTTGCTCTTTCAAGAGGCCATATGGTACATTAAAAGGCTTCAAAATTTGTTCCAATTTTTTGCTCTCAATTTAAGCTTCCTTCATTATCTGAATGATTTGATCTTCAAATTTTGTGGTAGTGCCCTCTCATCTCCGCTCAGTTCTGCAATACCCCGATTATTACGTTCAAATTGGGTCTCCATTTCCTCCATTATCGGCGAATGATGTGAGGGGGGAGAGAGAGGAAGTACCTCAATCTCCTCAGTAGCCTTTGTGGATTTTGGAACTACTGGTGTCCCCTCAGTTGCCTTTTGTGCTAGCTGCTCTTGTAGCTGCTTGATCATCTAGTCTTTTTGCTTGATTTCTTAATTGGCCTTAGCAATTGTGTCCTTGTTTTTGAGAATTTCTTGAGCTACCACATCAAGGTGATCAATGTCTTCTTTACATTGCACTAAATATCGACTCTTTGCTTTTTTCCACTTTGTCCTGAGAGCTGCGGTATCATCCATATACCTCGTTTCCCATTCGGCAATGACTGCCTGCTCCTGCTTGAGCTGATCTTCATACTTAGCTATCTTGTCCTCCATTTCCTTGATATCTTTGTCCGGTCTTCCCTGAACTTCTACGGGTTGATCACTCAGAAGAGTTGTCATTAGCTCTTTGTTTCGGTTCCTTAGGTTTTCTGCCTCCTCCATATATACCTTTATTTGTGATTCTAGTATTTTACCTCTTGCATGCATCCTAGTCTTCTCAGCCTCGCTAAGCTCATATTTCTTCTGTAATTCTTGTAGTTGTTCTTTTAATTTCGCATTTTCCATCGCTAAAGTTTTGCACTGCTTGTTGACCTCTTGAACTTCATTTTCTTTATGTACTATTTGCTCTCTTGCTAGCTTTAATTCTGCTGAAAGGTTCTTACCGATTTCTTGAAGTTCATGCTTGTCCTGCATCGCTTGATCGTAGTCTTCATCAGCCTCAAGCATTAATTCTTGTGTATCCATTGCGGTTCTAATCATGTCTTGCACTACTAGCTTGAGCTGAGCGATGTCGACGTTCAACCATGTTCTTGGTATGCTTGGAGATTCTCCAGTTAGTACATCTTTTCCTTGCTCGACATGGATAGTCTCGTTATGTGATTGTCTGATCTGTAGTTGTATTTCTGGTTCTTTTCTTTCCTTGTACAGATGAACCGTTTTCGTGTACTCCCTTGAAATGTGACATCCATGGGGAGGGTTCTGCCACAACCCTTATCGGTGTGAAGGGTTGTGAGGCTTCGACTACAGCTTCTTTAGGTTCTTGCTTTGGATTCTTGATGGATTCCTCTCCCTTAGTCATTGTCTCTTTAATTTGAATTTTTGTAGTATCATTCAGTTGGATGAAATGTGTCCCTTCTTGGTTTACCTCCTTGCTTGCGTTGTCTTGATCGAGGTGGGCAGAGTTGTCATTTATCTTTATGCCCTCTTCTGTTTCATTGTAGTTGACGACATTAAGTTCCTCCCATTGTCCATCATCCTTGGATTCACTTTGAATATCCACATTTAATAAAGATGTGTCGGGTTCTTCTTGTGCATCCAAAGCTGAGCGAGAATTATCCAACCCTAATTCTCTGTATCGATGGACTTTGGTGAGCTTCTTTTTAGCTTCCACTTCTTGTTGGGACTATTGGTAATGGTGCCCTTGCACTGGTAGATTTATTTGACCCTCCGTATATTGGTGTGTGTCTTCCAGTGCTTGTGTTAAATCCTCTTCCGTAATAGGTCTTTGCTCTTCAATCCTGGACTTTGGAAGTACGTGTGCCCTTTTCGTGATAGGAACTTCTTCTTCTACTTGCTTTACTTCCCTTAACCTCTTTGTTCCTCTCATTTTGGGTTGAGAGATGGTTTCTGCCTCTTCAACAATTTTGAATCCTCTTTTCTTTTTGGGGACTGTGGAGACTTTTGCATATTTAGCCATAGGAGTTGATGAGGGCATTTCTTGTAGGTGCTCTCTAATACCTAAAGCATGATAGATCAAAATGGTGAGAGCAACACTGCCGTTCAGGAACTTCTTGTTATTCCATTGCTTCTTCGCTTCAAATAGCCGTTCCTGTATGTAAGGAGTCATATTAATTTGATTGCCAATCTACTTGATGGCATGTGAGAGTTGCTGGACAATTATCTTCTGAGGGGTGGTGTATCGATGCATGCTTGGGAAGCAGAAGTGCTGATGGATCAGTTGTACTTCTTCTTCAATATCCACTCTATTGATGTCAGTGAAGGTCCTTATCTTTGCTCCTTGACTTTCTTCTTTCAATACCGTGTTGCCATCTTTTTCCCATCCAAAAGCTTCCTTAATCAAGTCATGTGTAAATTGGATGACTACCCATTCACCTACTCCGTCCATAGCTCTAGCCTCTGGCACCAATGGGTCATGTAGTGCTGACTGCAATGTATTCATGACTTGTGTGCACCTTTGAAAGTCGGGCTTGTAGATCGGCAGTTCATAGTATTTGTGTATACCCGCTTTCTTCATGATCTCAATTGTAGTCGAAAGCTCATGCACCACTTTAAAATTTTGGGACATAATCGGGAACTGATGATCCGTATCCATGATTTTGATATTCACCAGGAAGAGGTACTCCCTGGCCAGTTGATCTTCTCTGAACCAATGTCCCTTTGCTTTGGTTATACTCTGGAGCAGAAATTCCAATACTTCCTCCTGAATTGTTGCTTCAGAATCTTTAGAAGCCATCTGCACTTGTAATAAAAGGTGCATTAGCTTCAATAGAAAATATAGCAATTGTGCGGTGCATTGTTTATGACATGTTGTCGTTTCGTCGCTCCGTTTCCCTTGCTTGTATAAGTGAGATCTCTTACCACATATTTTTATTTCTTTTCTGAAAGAAAACAAGTATTAGTATAGCCGAAGCATTTATTTATTTACATAGTAAGTCCATTCCTAAGGAAGTTGAAGCTATGAACTATTTCTCTTTGGAGAATGTGCACCACTACTTTTATTATGTACATCATGTACCGAATGCTTGGCCTCGTAATAAGGCCCTATCATGCATACTTTAGGTGCATTCGATACTTCATGAGTGTAATTGGAATCTTTGTTGATCTCGTTGTCCATTCCTTGCAGTTGCTTTGGTCTCCAAATCCATTTTGTGGTTGCATTGATAGGCCCTATCTTCTCTCTCGTCATTCGAACTTCAAGTATTTCTTCTGATGTCCTAGTGATAGTGGGTTTTCTCCTCATGTTTCTATGACGAGTCTGTCTTGGCTTTGTTGTCCGAATGTCCCGATGTAGTGTATCTTCCTATTTGCTTAGCTCTTGATTGGCTGCTTGTCTGACCTTCTTGGGAATCCATATCTGTTGTCGAGCCTTCTGAGCTTCAATCAAAGGCCTAGGGAGCCATACTTGCAAGAGTCTTTTTGGTGAAGCTGACTTCTTATTCTCCTTTTTCTCCTCATGAGTTGGTGTACCGCTCTCTGGTTTTTACACTTGACCCTTGCATATCCATTTGAATCTGACCTTTCCTGGATGAGGGTGTTTAATTGTGGTTTTCCAAATTGGTGATTCTTCTGTCGTGTGAGAGACTTTAAGAGTATTGATTTCCTTAGTGTTTGACCGTTCACTAATGGAATAGGATGAATTTGCTTCTTCCTTGGACATATTAGGGTTTGAACCTTTTGCTTCTTCCAAACTTTTTTCTGAGGGATTGGGGTCAGAATCATGTTGTATAAGCTCTTCTTTGAGGTCTTCTGCACTCTTGATGGCTTCTGGTTTTGGTGAAGGCTTCTCCCCTAATAGACTAAAAACTTCCTTGTGTCCTATCTTGGATGAAATGTAGCCTTGAGCTAGGTGGATGCTTACTTCGTTTTCGATGATCCAATCCTGTCCTAGGATTAAGTCTTGTATTAATTCTTCATCCTTACATACTAAGACACGTTGTTCCATGGAGGAATTTCCTAGGTGGAGGGATACAGTAGTTTCTCCCATGCATTCTATGATTTGACCTCTGATACCTATCATATGAGCCTTCGTGGGAGTCATAATCGTTTGAAGATCTCATATGACTGTATCACGTATGCAACTTAGTCCTGCTCTTGAGTCTATCAAGGCATCTATCAATTTGTACTCTGTTTTGTCAATCCCTAGGTTTAGGTAGGGTTGTGACATGTAGGCGTTAGTTGTGTTAGACTTATGGACTTGGTAATTAGCCATGGGAATGGGCTTGGAGATACCGTTCGTCTCTTTGCCTAATCCACTCTTTCCGTCTCTTGATGCGTTCTAGGGCTTCATGTCTTGCCTCTTCTCTAAACCATTCTTCCTCTTTCTTCCTATTTTGCGCACCTAGGAGGCGTGCTAACATTTGGTCCATCAATGGCTCCATGAATCGTTTCACTCTACATCCACTTATGTAGTTAGGAAGAATGTCTCCATCCAAAGTGGCTAGATTAACTACTCCACTTGTCGAGATCCTATTAATGATTAGAGGTCCATATTCGTGCTTTTGTAACTTCTTGGCATGTTGCTTCAAGGTGTAGACCAGGACTAGGTCTCCTTCTTTTAGTCCTTTGTCTTTTATGTGAGCATCATAGTATGCTTTTGCCTTCTCTTGGCCGCATAAATTCCTGCAATAGCCTGCAACCTAGTTTCATGCAGCTTCTCTATTTGGTCTAGTTGTTGGGATAATTCATGCCCTGTCCATTCATGCTGCTGGGCTACTCTCAAGGTGGGTATCAAAAAATCAATTGGTAGGATTGCGTTCTGCCCGTATACTAAATTGAATGGGGTAGTTCCAATAGTAGTCTTGTACGCGACTCGGAAGGCCCAAATTGCATGATGCAATTGTTTGTCCCAGACCAAGATATGAGCTTTGTACCTAAAAATGATAAGTATCCTTATGTGCTTCTTCTATCATCTTTTGAGCCTACCCAATCTGCATCAGTGAATAGCTTCATATTCAAATCAGATGTGTAGGGGTAGTATAGACCTTCATTAATTGTTCCTTTCAAGTATTTCAATATCCTTTTGATTGCATCCATGTGAGATTTCCTAGGAGTGTGCATGAGTTGGCTAAGCACACTTACTCCATAGCAAATATCCACCCTACTTAGGGTAGCATAGTTCAAGATTCCAACTAGACTTTGGTAGTTTGTGATGTCTTCAATAAGTTCTCCTTCATGAGCACTTAATTTATGGTTGACCTCCATGGGAGTACCTAGAACCTTAGTTTCTTGCATTTTGAACTTTGCAAGTATGCCTTTAATATATTTCCTTTGTGTAAGGAACATTCTTTGATTTGTGTATACTACGTCCAAGCCAAGAAAGTAAGTGAGCAATCCAAGATCACTTATCTTAAATTCCTCTTTCATTTGGGCTTTGATCTTTTTGATTCCATGAGCATCATCACCTCTAAGAATGATATCATCTACATACACACATAAGTATATAACTTCAGATTTACTTTTCTTGATGAAAGGTGATGAGTTAGCTTTGCTTAAGTGAAATCCTTTTCGTGTAGGAATGTAACTAATCTATGGTTCCAACCTATTCGAGCTTGCTTCAATCCATATAGAGCTTTCTTGAGTTTACACACATACTCAGGATGTGATTCATCTACAAATCCAAGAGACTGTGCCATGTACACTTCCTCTGAACTCCAACCATTCAAGAATGCATTTTTTACATCCATCTGATAGATGTTCCAATTCGTTGAAGCATCTATACTCATGAGTACCCTGAGTGTAGGCATGTCTGCCATACGAGAAAAAGTCTCCTCATAATCTACTCCTTGGTTTTGAGCAAACCCTTTTGCCACAAGCCTTGCTTTATACCTAGGTATTGATCCATCTGAGTTCTTTTTACCTTATAGATTCCAAGAAAGTATGATAACTTTTCTAGATCACTGATCTTGAACTCTTTCTCAAGTAATCTCTTTACCTCCTTGATTCCTTAATCTGAAGTACCTATGATTATAATGTCATCTACATAAATACAAATGTAGATTGTACCTTCCTCTATTCTTTTGATGAGTAGAAATGGATCTGCTTTTGAACTTTGATACCCAAGGTCATTGAGATACTTCACCAGTCTATAGTTCCATGCTGTTGGAGCTTGCTTTAATCCATAGAGTGATCTTCTCAACCTGCAAACAAAATTTGGATACCTGGAATCTATAAACTCTTGGATTTTTCCATGTATACCTCATCTGATATGTATCCATTCAAGAATGCATTATTTATATCCAATTGACTTAGGGTCCACCCTTTTGAAGCTGCAATAGCAATGATTGTCCTTATAGTTGACATCTTAGCTACAGGACGGAATGCCTCATCATAATCTATGACATAGGTTTGGGCATAGCCTTTAACCACTAGTCTAGCTTTGTATTTGGCTACACTTCCATCTGCAAGCTTCTTCACTTTATAAAACCATTTATTTCCAATTACCTTCTTACCATTTGGTTTAAGAACAAGTTCCCATGTCTTGTTCTCCTCTAGTGCATTGAATTCTTCCTTCATTACTTCTTCCCATTGTTTCTTACCTTTTGCTTCATCATAGTTATGAGGTTCTTCATCATCTTTAACCATGTATGCGTTCTTCTGAGTTACGTAAGAAGTATCATAAGAATACCTTTTTGGTTGCCTTTTTGTTCTACTTGACCTCCTTGGTTCACATTCTTCATGTGTGTCTGGATACACCTCTTTATCAAATATAGGAGCTTCTTCATTTCTTCTTGTTAATCCATTGTTGGATGTACTTGCATGCATATAGTCTTCATCTTTATTTACCTGCATAATTGATTTTCATTTCTCACATCTTCTTACCTCTTCTTCAAATTCTCCAATTATATAACTTTGATCTGCATACCAAATTTTCTGTTCATCAAATGTAACATCTCTAGAAACAAGAAATTGTTTGGTTAAAGGATTTCACAACCTGTAACCCATCTGCTTTTCATCATAACCAATGAACACATATTTTTCTGCCTCTGGTTCAAGTTTATGCCTAAGCTATGATGGCACATAAGCATATGGAATTGATCCAAACACTTTACAATGATCTAGTAATGGTTTCTTACCCCACCAAGCTTCATATGGAGTCATTCCATTTAAAGCTGCACATGGTAATCTATTCACAAGATACGTAGATGTATTTACAGCCTCAACCCAAACATAATTTGGACAATTCTTCTCCTTAGCATAGCTCTAGCAAACTCAACCAAAGTTCTGTTTCTTCTTTCTACTACACCATTTTGTTGTGGTGTATACCTGCACGTTATTTCTCTCTTAATACCTACATTCCAGAGATAATCATTGAACTCTTGGGAGAAGTATTCACCCCCTCCATCAGACCATAGTCTTTTAAGCTTTTGACCTGTGACTCTCTTTGCATATGCATAAAAATGCTTGAAAGCTCTAATACTTCTGATCTTTCCTTCAAAACATATAGAGTTATGCATCTTGTAGCATCATCAATGAAAAGAACATAATACCTTGAGCCATTGATAGATGTTTCTTTAGTTATTCCCCATACATCTGTATGAATGAGCTCTAGTACTCCATCATGTTTGAATCCTTTCTTCTGAAATGGTAACCTGTGTGCTTTTCCCATCTGACATGCTTCACATTTTTAAATCATATGTTGACTTTGCACATTTGGTAATCCTAGTACAGACTGATTTGTAACCATAGCTTTAATTCCTCTTTCATTGAAATGACCTAATCTCTTATGCTCGAGATCAAGTTTTGTAATCACTCCTTCACCATGTGTGAGCAAAGCTTGACCAATGTTCCCTTGCACTCCTAAAGTAAAGATTCTACCTTCTTTCTTACCACAAACAATCTGATTATATCCATTCTTTGGATCTTCAACAAATACTCCCTCATTTGTAAACCTGACTTGAAAACATTTTTCAACTATTTGTCCCACACTAATTAAGTTTTTAGGTATTGTGGGAACATAAAAAACATTGGTTAGCAAATCTTCTCCACTCTTGCATTTCATTTTGCCAATTGAATGTACACTATGTCTTGTATTATCACCTGTTTGAATTGTATGACTAGAAATGCATTTTTCCAATATTGACATCAATTCTATGTTTCCTGACAAATGATTAGAACATCCAGAGTCAATGTAAAATACCTAGATCTTCTTTATCTGATGTGCTCATTGAGTTCATCATCAATGATGTATGACCTTCATTCTGTGTATCATTTGCATAATTGTAGTAGATGGTGTTGTAGGATTGATTATGTCCCCAACTTCTTCCTTCACCTCTACCATAGCCTCCTCTTTGACTTTTTCTACCTCTCTGAGAGTAACTTTGATATCTTCCACCTCGGCCTGGTTTGATCCTTGTTGATTATGCCAGTAGTCATGAGCCAAATGATTTCTCAATCCACAGATCCAACAACCCTTCTTGTTGTTATTTTGATTACCTCTTCCTCTTCCAAAACCTCTTGCTATTCCTCTGCCAGTACTTCTACCTCTTGTGTAATAAATATGAGAACTCGATTCCTCTTCATCCTTTGCTTTACCTTTATCTTCTTTCTTCTTGTTCTTCATGTACATTGCAGAACTTTGACCTTTATCTCCATCTTCCTTCAAGTCTTGCTCAAAGATTAGCATCAAACCAAGCAATTGATTCAAGTCTAGAACAAAATGATTCAAAGAAAGTTCTGTAGACAACACAAAAGGTTTCCACCTTTCATCTCCTCTCAAACCTACAAGCAATTGAGCAATCAATCTGTGATCTTCAACATCTTCATCTATGGATCCAAGACTATCTGCTAGATCCTTCATCTTAGTGACATTATCAATAATACTTTGACTTGGCTTCTTCTTGAATGTTGTAAACTCTGACCATAGACTTGCTTTCCTTGCTTTGGTGGTACTTTGGAAATGATACTCCAATGCATTCCATATATCTTCCGTTGATTCCAATCCTCTGATGTGTGGTAGCAAATGATCTCATATTGTATTGTAGATGTAAGCTTTTGCACTTGCATCCTTCTTCTACCAATGCTTTAAAGCATCCAGTTCTTCTTTCTTTGGTCGTCTTTCATCTTCAAATACTCGCTTCTCCTCTTCACCTTTTTATGTACACCATGAGATCCTTCTCCTTTCCTTCTGCTACAACATGTGAGCTTAAAGGATAAAGGATAATACCTTTTGAAGTTCTTTGTGTATGAAGATACTTTTGAAGTAACCTTCCAATGCCTTGAGTCTTCCAATCCTTCAACTTTCAAACTTTAATGAAAACTTTTCCAAAACTTCTCGTACCTTTGCTGCCTTCTACTCTCTAGGACCTTTCTGCTCTGATATCACTTGTTGATGAGTGAAACATCACAAGAAATGAACTAATGTGACACTAGACAACCTCTATGGTCACCATTAACTCATTGCCACTCCAAAATTTAAGAAATGATAGCCAAAACTAAGAACTTTGCTTCTTCAGAAATTTCTAGTCACTGAAATGACATACCTTCACTCTTTTGCTTATTTCTCTTAGCACAGATATTTTTTCTCGATGACATTTTGATGCATAAACTTAGAAGAGAAGTGCTTTCCAATAAGCTATCATTTTCAAGAAATGGATCACTACAACTCAAGTTAACGCCTTCACAAGATCACCCTATATGAGTTGCCAAAACTAGAAATTTTGCCTCTTTTAGTAAAATTGACTATCTAAAAATGAAAATTCGATGTGTAGCATCGACTTGCAACCAAAAATCGATGCCGAGCATTGACTTGGTGCTTTTTCAGCCACTTTTGAGTTACTGAAATAGGCACGTGAACATAAGCTATGAACAAAACCACTTTTATGTGGGAAGTCAATACCAGGCATAGACTTTATGCTGAAATTCGATGCTAGGCATCAAGTTGCTCCACAAAGCTCATGATTTAAGAAGATTCAACAACAAGTAAAACTCAAAAAATGAAAACAATGACTTATCAGCACAACCTCGATGCCAGACATCGAGTTGCTTGGAAAACTTTAACTTTTGAACTCATCACACAATAGGCAAGCATGGAGATGATGGATAGAGTCTCATACACAGAACTTTACTTAATTCTTCTCATAGCTATGAAAAACTCACAAGCTTACAGGTGCTTTCTCACTCAGAGAAGCCCCACTATACTCAGTCATACAAAATGAACTCCTACTAACATTCTCTCTCTTCCACTCTACACGTAAGTTGATATAAACTAACTTATATAGTTTTTCTCATTCTCGTGATTTTTGAAAAAACTTCTAGAACTAAAGTGAACTAACTTTAGAAATATGATACACGTGAATTTTTCCCTTCACATAGGCATGTGCTTTTCTTTTAAAGCTTTGACCTTCAAATATATGTCCAATTAGTGATTGTTTCTCCAACAATATCTATGTACAATTTGGTAGCCTAAAGACAGAACCCATCTGTCCAAAGTAGTTGTTGGAAATTGATTGAAGTTAGGTGTTCCGTGTTTCTATAAAGTGTCAAACATGTATTCATTCATATGTTTGAAACTTAGAGTTTATGAGGGGCTTTTATTATATTTTAGTAGCGATCCATGTGAAGAGACTTAGGACAACCAAGGTACTCTTTTCCCTTTTTAGGAATTTTTCTTTTTCCTACCTTGTATGCACACATATAACCCTAACATGTCCTTTATCTTTGTACACTCACTTTGTGATACATTCTATGTTGTGTTGTTCTCCAAGATTATTCTTCTTCCTTGTGACGTTGATGTGCTTCTATAGACCTTGATATCCAAAAATTGGTATTAGAGTGGGAACATGCTTCCTTTAGGGCATTGTTGACACTCCTCTAGTCATAGTTTCAGAATCCCATGAAAGTTGGTGAGCACACTTGCCTCAATTAGGAGTTCAAAATAGCTTCTCTTTTTGGCATCAATATTTTGATTTGAGCTTTTTCCCGCATCCTAATGCACTATCAGAATGACTGTCCAAGGAATTGTTGGTGCAGATCAATCACCAATTGAATGTTTGAAGACTAAAGAATGAAGGATGAGATCAATTCTTGAAGCTTGGAAGAAAGACATATTCAGAGGATAAGAGAAATGTACACATATGTACATTAGTATAGTCATAGGTGACTTAGATCTTTGTTTGAGTAAGAATCTTGTACAAATTATCTATAAATACTTTGAGAAAAGTCGGGGCATGTATGAGAGCATATGTGAGAATAGTTAGAAGCCAAGATTGAGGAAGTTAGAAGTCATGAGATAGAGTAAAAGTTAGTTGTGTTAGCTCTCATCACTCAGTTGTAAACTTTTCTGAGTAATTGAAAATTTTGCGCCCGATCTTTTCGTGTCTGCTCCGTCTGTGTTTGATCAATTGAGAAATCCTTTTGAGGATATCTAAGTTGTTAGTTAATGAGCCTGTGACGTGAGTTTCAGAGTCTAATTGCAAACAGGCTAGGAGAATTGTAAGTAGGAACATTCATATGTGTTGAATGTTTACAGTTCTCTGAAACAGGCGCAAATTTCGAGTTTAATCTTTTGGTCAGATCTCACTCCATAGTTTAAAGTTTTGTGCAAGTAAGCACTTAATCTTTAAGTTAGAAGATGATCTACTCATGGCTAGAAGCATTTGCTTAAACGGGTTTTGTACTGAGAGAATTGAAGTTAAGAAGTTAGGGGTGTCTAAATCGACTTCTCAGAAGTGCAGATTCAGACATAGGTAACTTGTGAAATCAATTTCTCAAGTTATACTAAAGCTTTTGAAGTAATTCAACTTGGAGATGATGCGCAATCTCTAGGAGATGATTCGTACAAAGTTTCATCAAAAACTTTACACGTTTGATAGGTCAATGTGAAGAAATAGTGCAGCAGACTTTTTGTGTTTCATCTTCTTCACAGAATTTGTAAACTTTTGATAATTTGGAGATTGGACCTCTAATTTAGTGAAGGTTTTGACTTACTCTTGATATAGAGGTGTTCTAAATTCAAGAGTAGGTTATTCTTTTGGAGATTAACACTCTCCATCAGTGGTATCAGAGCAGGAGACATCAAAATCAAGGAAAGGAAGGTCCCGACTGCTGCAGATTCAAGAAGTTCAACATTTGAAGAACTAAGAAGTGAAATCTTGGAGTCAAAAGCTTGAGGAGGAGATCATACGACATCAAGAAAGGCAAAAGGAGTCTAATTCGAAGTAAAGGTACATATATTGTTCATAAAGCTTGAAGATTTCAATACACAGGTAGACACAAGATGGGAGATTCTCTACAGATAGAGAAATTGGATAGGGAAAACTATCCTGCATGGTCAATGAGGATGGAAGCTCATCTTATGAGCAAAGATTTAATTGCTTACATCACAGGAGAAGAAGAGAAGCCACAGTTCAGAGATCCTAGTGTTCCAACTAGGGAAGAGTTAGCAGATCTGAAAAGTTGGATGAAGAAAGATGCTCAAGCTAGGAGCATTATCTATATGGGAGTCAATGATTACTTGTTACCTCATATTAGAGGTCTTGAAAGTGCAACTGATATTTGGAATGCTTTGGAGGAGCATTTCCAGAATACTACAAAGTCAAGGAAGGCATCCTTATGGGCAGAGTTTACAACTTTTAAGAAGAAGGCCTCTCAATCTATTTCAGACTATGTAACAAGGATGAAAGACATTGCAGATGCATTAGGAGCTGTTGATGAGGACATTGAGGAGGATAAATTGGTAAGGCAAATCCTTACAGGTTTGAGAGGTGATGACAAATGGAAGCCATTCATTTTGTCTACAGAATTATCACTTGACCATTTCACTCCTGATTTAAATCAATTGCTAGGTCATATGCTAACATTTGAGCAGGATGTTAAAGGAGATGGTGACAAGAGTGCAGGTCATGCAATGTACTCAAAGGACAAGAAGAAGAATAGCAAAGGAAAACAACAAGCAGGTGAAGATGAAGGAACAACTACTCAAGCCAACTTCCTAAGAGGAAGAGGAGGTGGCAAAGGTAGAGGAAGAGGCAGGAATAACAAGGATGGAGGCAAAGCTTGCTAGATTTGTGGTAAGACAAATCACTTAGCTAATGATTGTTGGCATAATACTCAGAGTAATAATGGATATAATCAAAATTATAATTCAAGAGGAAGAGGTGGCAGAAATCAAAGAGGTAATTTCAGAGGCAGAGGTGGTAGGAGTTACTTTGGAAGAAATGCAGGTAGAGGATTCCAAAGTCAACAATATAACAACACCTACTACAATTATGCTTCAGATCAAAAGGAGGATTCAACATTGATAATGAATGCAACTTGTGAAAGGCAGAGTGAAGATCAGAGAGTCTTCTACATTGACTCAGGGTGTAGCAATCAC
This sequence comes from Ceratopteris richardii, assembly GCA_020310875.1. Taxonomy (NCBI): domain Eukaryota; kingdom Viridiplantae; phylum Streptophyta; class Polypodiopsida; order Polypodiales; family Pteridaceae; genus Ceratopteris; species Ceratopteris richardii. Next base: position 133,027,689 of record CM035427.1, on the reverse strand, counting down.
CTGAGTGGTAATATATCCTTGATGACTGATTTGGAGAATAATGTTTTTAATCATGTTGTTCAGACAGGTGAGAACACAAAGCACAATGTGAAGTCAAGTGGATCAGTGAAGGCCAAGGATGGTAGCACCTTATTGAGTAAGGTCTTGTATGTTCCTACAATCCCTAAGAATTTGATAAGTGTAGGACAAATTGTTGAAAAGGGATATGAAGTAAGATTCACTAATGATGGAGTATATGTGGAAGACCCTAGCCAAGGGTATAAACAGATTGTTTCAGGGAAAAAGGAAGGAAGATTATTTACATTGAAGATTCAAGGCAATATTGGTCATGCTATGTTCACATATGGAGGACATAAGATTTCTGAGTTAGATCTTTGGCACAAGAGGCTTGGACATTTCAATGAAAGAGGTATTAAAGATATGGTTAACAATGGTTCAGTGCTTGGATTGCCTAATGTTGCAGGTCAACATATGACATACAAATGTGAGGCATGTCAATTAGGTAAGGCTCATAAGAACTCTTACTCCAAGCATGGTTTTATGCACTCAGAGAAGCTTGAGTTGGTACACACAGATGTGTGGGGACCATCAAAGGATTTCAGTATAAATGGGTCAAGGTACTATGTGATTTATGTTGATGATGCTACTAGATGGATCACTATCTATGTGATCAAAGATAAGTCAGAAGTGTTTAATACATTTAAACACTATCATGCATATGTAGAAAGAATTACAGGTCATAAGTTGAAAAGACTAAGGTCAGATGGAGGGGGAGAGTATTTCTCTAATGAGTTCAGTGATTACTTATGGAATGCAGGTATAAAAAGAGAAGTTACTTGCAGGTACTCTCCTCAACAAAATGGTGTTGCAGAAAGGAGAAATAGAACACTTGTTGAGTTTGCAAGATCCATGATGAAGGAGAAAAATTGCCCTAATTATTTGTGGGCTGAGGCTGTAAATACAGCCACTTATTTGGTCAATAGGTTACCATGTAAAGCCTTGCAGGGTATGACACCATATGAGGCTTGGTGGGGTAAGAGACCTACCTTGGATCATTGCAGAGTTTTTGGATGTGTGGCATATGCATATGTGCCATCACAATTAAGGCACAAGTTGGAGCCCAAAGCTGAAAAGTATGTTTTCATTGGCTATGATGACAAGCAGATGGGCTATAGATTGTGGAGTCCATCAATAAAGCAATTTATGGTTTCTAAGGATGTTACATTTGATGAACAAAGCACTTGGTATGCAGGTACAATCAATATCAATACAGGTGATGAAGAAGAAGTGAGCCAAAGGAAAGGTAAATCAAAGGTTCAGATATTTAATGAACAAGAGAATAATGAAGTGCAGGTTGAAGTGGAAGAAGCCCCAAGATTTGATCCTGAACATGAAGAACCAGAAACCTCAAGAAGTGGAGAGCTTAGGAGGTCTACAAGGAATAAGTGGCAACCTACAAGGTATAGTTATGATACTTCATTTTTGGCCACAAAAGATTATGCTTATATGGTAAATACAGATGAAGACCCTTCTACATATGAAGAGGCAAAAGGTAAGGAAAAATGGGAGAAAGCTATGCAGGAAGAATATGATGCACTATTGGAGAATCAAACATGGGATTTGGTTCCAAAACCAAATAGTCAGAAAATCATTGGATGCAAGTGGGTCTACAAGACCAAGAGATTTGCAGATGGAAGAGTGTCTAGATACAAAGCTAGACTTGTTGTCAAAGGGTTTGCTCAGACTTATGGTGTTGACTATGATGAGACTTATAGTCCTGTGGCAAAGATGACAACCATCAGGACACTTATTGCTATTGCTGCATGTAAAGGTTGGAAGTTATGTCAACTTGATGTGAAAAATGCTTTTTTGAATGGTTATATTTCAGATGATGTATTTATGGAGCAACCTCAAGGGTTCAGAGATAAAAGGTATTCAGATCATGTGTGCAAGCTCAAGAGAGCTTTGTATGGCTTGAAGCAGGCCCCAAGGGCATGGAACTATAGACTTGTGAAGTTCCTAAAGGATCTTGGATTTCAGGTGTCTAAAGCAGATAGTAGCTTGCTTGTCAAAGCAAGTGATAATGGTTTCATATACATGTGCATATATGTTGATGATATAATCCTTACACGTACAGATGAAGAAGGAATACAAAGACTCAAGAGGCAAATGGAAAAGGAGTTCAAGATAAGTGACTTGGGAGACTTGTCATACTTCTTGGGCATGGAGATTACATATACTCAACATGGAGTATTTGTGACCCAAGAAAGGTATTTGAAGAACTTGTTAATCAAGTTTAAAATGGATGATTGCAGGGTAGCACCTACACCAATGGAGGTGAATCATAAATTGAGTAAGTTTGGAGGTGAAGATTTTAAGGACATGAGACAATATCAGAGTTTGGTTGGTAGCCTTATCTATGCTACTTTAACTAGACCTGATTTATCATATGCAGTTGGAGTTTTGTCTCAATTCATGCATTGTCCTAGAAAAGAGCATTGGATTGCAGGTCAAAGAGTGTTGAGGTACATTAAGGGTACACTCAATGAAGGTTTGTATTATGGGTTTACCTCAGATACAAATATCAAAATTTATAGTGATGCAGATTGGGCAGGTAACCCAGATGACAGAAGGTCAACCTTTGGATATATGTGTTATGTGGGAGATAAACTTATCTCATGGTGTTCCAAGAAGCAACATACAGTTGCTTTATCTTCTACAGAAGCAGAATATAAAGGCATGGTTGAAGCTGCAAAGGAAGTAATTTGGGTCAAGACATTGATGAAGAGTTTTGACATTGTGCATGGGATACCAATTATATATGGAGATAACATGAGTTCATTGTATTTAGCTGCTAATCCTGTTTTTCATGCCAGGACCAAACATATTGAGATACAGTATCACTTTCTAAGAGAGAAGGTGATGGATAAGGAGATTGAAGTCATACATACTTCAACAAAAGATCAGATAGCTGATATGCTTACAAAGAGCTTGGATGGACCAAAGCTACAGAAGTTTAAAGACATGGCAGGTATAAAGAAGAAAGGAGAAACCTCAATTGATGATTGAGGGGGAGCTGTTGGTGCAGATCAATCACCAATTGAATGTTTTGAAGACTAAAGAATGAAGGATGAGATCAATTCTTGAAGCTTGGAAGAAAGACATATTCAGAGGATAAGAGAAATGTACACATATGTACATTAGTATAGTCATAGGTGACTTAGATCTTTGTTTGAGTAAGAATCTTGTACAAATTATCTATAAATACTTTGAGAAAAGTCGGGGCATGTATGAGAGCATATGTGAGAATAGTTAGAAGCCAAGATTGAGGAAGTTAGAAGTCATGAGATAGAGTAAAAGTTAGTTGTGTTAGCTCTCATCACTCAGTTGTAAACTTTTCTGAGTAATTGAAAATTTTGCGCCCGATCTTTTCGTGTCTGCTCCGTCTGTGTTTGATCAATTGAGAAATCCTTTTGAGGATATCTAAGTTGTTAGTTAATGAGCCTGTGACCTGAGTTTCAGAGTCTAATTGCAAACAGGCTAGGAGAATTGTAAGTAGGAACATTCATATGTGTTGAATGTTTACAGTTCTCTGAAACAGGCGCAAATTTCGAGTTTAATCTTTTGGTTAGATCTCACTCCATAGTTTAAAGTTTTGTGCAAGTAAGCACTTAATCTTTAAGTTAGAAGATGATCTACTCATGGCTAGAAGCATTTGCTTAAACGGGTTTTGTACTGAGAGAATTGAAGTTAAGAAGTTAGGGGTGTCTAAATCGACTTCTCAGAAGTGCAGATTCAGACATAGGTAACTTGTGAAATCAATTTCTCAAGTTATACTAAAGCTTTTGAAGTAATTCAACTTGGAGATGATGTGCAATCTCTAGGAGATGATTCGTACAAAGTTTCATCAAAAACTTTACACGTTTGATAGGTCAATGTGAAGAAATAGTGCAGCAGACTTTTTGTGTTTCATCTTCTTCACAGAATTTGTAAACTTTTGATAATTTGGAGATTGGACCTCTAATTTAGTGAAGGTTTTGACTTACTCTTGATATAGAGGTGTTCTAAATTCAAGAGTAGGTTATTCTTTTGGAGATTAACACTCTCCATCAGGAATTTTGTCCCTCTATGCCAAACATATATATAAGTTTGAATTCGATAGTACAAGCATCTCGATGTTTGCTATAGGTCTAGCAGAGCTCGATAGGGTATTTTTGATCAACTTTTTGATATATAATGAATTTTCTACATCAAGGTATTTATTCACTAGTCATTGCTAAAAGAAATGATTTATTTCATATGTCGGTTGTTGAGGATAATTTTGATGGTACTAATTACCTATTGTGGGCATACATGATGCACCATGTATTGGTATTGTATGCCACCATGTATTGGTAGCAAAAGGATTGTGGAATATTGTGCAGGTTGTTGGAAAAATATCCTATTGTGAAGGTTAATAACTTGGGTCAAGGTTGAGAGGACAAGATTTCATGTGCCTATCTAGGACTCTTTGAAATTAGACCTCCGAGTATCACCCTTCCTAGGGAGACCATTGTGGCTAAGCAAGAATACCTAAAGAGGAATTGCTCATTGGACAAATGTTTGGTCCTAAGCCGCCTCTTGAATTGCTTCAAAAATGGTTCATTAAGGAGTAGTTTTTGGATGGCTTCATTGTTAGCAAGTATCATTTTCTATTGGAAAACCACATGCTTTTTAGTTTTTTAGAACTAGGAAGTGGCCTTCCAAGACTTGCACATTGCCACAGGTACATTTGGTGCACACCACTATGCCTCTTTAAGTGGTTCCCAAATTTTGTCCCAAACAAGTTGAAACCATCAAGATATCCACTCTTGGTGGGATTCCCTAACCTTCCCTACTTCCTCTATGGATTTATTAGGGAGATCTTATGTCCATCCATCGTCTATTGGCCTCAAGGGATGATGTTGATGATTTCATCTATGAAGGTGTGATGTACTCCTTCAATGCAAGATAGCACCCTCATATTTGCATTGATGTGGATCTTAACTTCGGTCTACCCTCCAAGATCAACATAGAAATCATTGAAGAAATGCGACTTGAACACAAAATAGTATATAAAAATTTTCCCAATGCATGCTTTCATTGCAGGGCACAAGGCCACAAGATCAAAGACTGCCCATTAAGAAAGAAACTTTGAGTATGAAACAAGATAAGGAAAATGTCATTATGACCCAAAGGGTTGAGGTGTGTGCCTTTAAAGAACATTTGTTGGAATCAAAGAAAGTTAAGAAATGAAAGTTGAGGAGATAGCTCGGAGGTCTTCATGCAAGTGAGGTGTAGAAGGAGAAGAAGCCCCAAAGTGCACATTACAAGTCCCTCTCACTTCATCCTTGAAATAAATATCCTCAATAATCTAGAAAAAAGAGGGCAATCTATTAGACTACTCAGGTGAAATGAATCAACTGTTGATTGATGATGAAATCCCAAAGAATCATTCCACAAGCAAAAACGTCAATCAAGAATATGAGAACAAAGAAGAAAACCCTAATAGTGAAAGTTTGATCATTGGATCTATGATGGTTCCCGATCTAGTCTTTGATTCATTTGTGATGGTGGTTTCTTAGAAAGGAAAACACCCAAGGGGTTTCTTTGGAAGATCCCCCTCAAAGGAGGACTCGTGGAACCCTCAACTTCAAAAAGAAGACATGAAGAGAAAAACAATAAAAAGAGAGGCAAGTCCTTGATCAACAAAGATATCTACCTTTGTAAATGAGATTTGTTTCATTCAATGCCCAAGGGCTACTGCATCCCTCAAGAGTGATTGTGATTGGTCAATGGATTTGAGATAAAAGTGTTTAAGACCCATGCCTCTTTGGCCAAATGTTGGAAGTTTGTTGTCAAGTGGACTCAATATCTCCTTAACAAGGCCTATAAGGAGATTCAAAGCATTTGACATGTGAGAAGATAAAATACTTATCATAGGCTCCAATGTTTAAAAGTTGAAGTCAATAATAGAAATTCCCATGTGGCTTGGGCTTCAAAAATTAGAAGCAAGGTATACAAAGGAAATTTAAAGAAAGAATCTCCATATTTATTTTAGATATTGGTGGGTGGGGGAAGTAGATATACTAACAAAAGAAATGTGTAAACTCCTAAAGAAGAAATAGCGGGAAGAGATCCTATTCATGATCAACAACCACAAGGCCAAATGCACTACTCACAAAGAGAATACAAAACTAATTGCCAACCAATTCACTCAATTCTTGGGGATGTCCACTCCACTCTCTTTTCAAAGCTATGCTTACATGGTTGCCATCTCTAGAAATAGGAAGAAAAGAATTATGCAAAATATGGTGCATCTTCTTGATTTCCCAATCACTTGCACAAAAATTATATGCCCAATGGTAAAAGCTTAGGTCTAGAAGGTCTCAAAAATAAGTTCTTTAAGACGTTCAAGAATGTTTTGGTGAAAACTTGGTCTCTTAAGAAACCCTAAACTTTGATACTTTGCCTAACTTTCTCAATGAAGTTCTAATTAAATAGAATCACAAAAAAGATAGAAAGAAAAGATTGATAACTGGCAGCCTATCACTACATTACAAATGGGTCATAAGATCTTCGCAAAGGTCCTCATGAATTGTATAGCTTTCCATAATTGCTCATGCATCAATGAGGATCAAAAAGGTTTCATAAAGGCTAGATCCATCCTAGAGGCCATCATTAATTTGTGGCAAGGCCTTGAAATTGCTAAGGGTTCTTCTCAAAATGTTCTCTTTATCAAGATTGATCTTGAGAAAGCTTATGATCGCTTCGATTCTTCAATCCCTGAAAGATCTAGGCCATGACTTTAAATTCATCAAGATGATCTAAACTAGGAAAGTTGGAACACAATGAAACCATTTGTGAAGCTCAAGAAACATTGGAATTTGGCAGCCGAGATTAAAAAAATGTTTCTATTTTCTCCCTGTTGTGGGAATCAAAGAAATCAACTAAGAGAAACTCTAAAGAGAAAAGAAACTATGGAGAAAATGTTTTCGTATGTGGAAACATATATCGAATCAAGAGAGTGGACAATGGATTAGGTTTGAGGACACATACCGAGTATGTACATACATACATACATACATACATACATACATACATACATACATACATACATACTGTTATGAATTATGGAATGTGTTCAACAAGGAATTGTTGGAGTGTTAATTTATTAATGTATTAATGTGTTTTGGTGTTTTTGATATAGCAGTTGAAGGTTCATGAGGGCATGAAAGGAGTGAAAGCGCGGACATCAATAATCCAATTTATAATTTATATAGTTTGTAAATAAACCCACGTAGAGGGTTCTATTATTAGAAACAGTTAGAAAAGTAATGGTTAGAATAAGGCTTTCTACAAAAATTACCAACTTTTACTTTCACGCATGCTTTTTGAAGCCGCTCTCGTGTAACCACTATATCGATATAATAAAAGTAATTTTTGAAAAGTAATTTTTGATATTGAAAGCAAAGGCTTTCTACAAAAATTACCAACTTTTACTTTCACGCATGCTTTTTGAAGCCGCTCTCGTGTAACCACTATATCGACATAATAAAAAATTCCTATAAATACATGCACTCTGTGGACTGTCAAAACAGAGTGCATGGAGAATGGTTGCATCCAATACGGCATTCTGTCTCATCTCCTGGCATGTCTATTTTTCTATGTGTTTTCAGCATTTGTAACCTCTATGTGCGCATGAGCAAGACCCTGATAACATTGGTATTAGAGCTCTGTGTGCATCACTATGGAGGCATCTATTTCTATTCATTTTATCCTCTATTCGTTGTTCATTTTCAATTCCAATTCTAGTTTTTGTTTTCATTTCCGTTTTGATTTTTTATTCCTATTCCAATTTTGTTTCTTGTTTCCATTTTCGATTTCGATTCCGATTTTGATTCTGGTTTTTGTTTCCGATTCTGATTCTGATTTCGATTCTGGTTCTCTATTCTTGTTTTTGTTTTTGTTCCAGTTCCAGAACCAGAACCTATGTTTACACCTATGTTTACTCCTTTGGCTTACTCCAAAGCGTCAACTAAGGCATAGAATTTAGGCATAACTTAAGGCATAACTAAGGCATAACTAAGGCATTACTTTGGCATTTTTGGCACCCAAGGCTCCTTTGGCAACCAGCCATTGGCTACACGCGAGCCAATTTTAATTTATGAGTGGCAATAAGGACTTTTATATTCATCAAGGTGGAAGGATTTGAACTCACAACCTCACTCACACAAGGGAAGTTTTTTACCACTACACTATCTCTTTGTGTTCTCTTTTCTTATATTTAACACAACTTTTATCTCTTTCTTAATTTTTCAATTCCCAAGAACAACCCTTCCTTTTACATTTTAATTCAAGCAATCTCAAAAATTGTTTTTACATATCTAACAAGAGGGTTTTGTTCTCTACATAATCATGGACCCTACGAACACCATGGAGGATTTTGGTGAGTCACCTTTCCTCAAGGTAACACTCGAGCAATAGCTCGAGCTCTTGCAACACGAACTTCAAGGTGCTCAGAACAAGATCTAAAAATGCAACCAAGTACTCCAGAAGATGCAATATGATGAAGATAACCTTACGAGGATGGTAGAAGCTATTATTTTTGCCCAATTGAATGGCACACATTCCAAGATTGTGTTAAAAATTACTAGTTTCTATGGTTTGATGACCATAAGGATGGCCCTTTAGTTCTTTCATGGTTTTCATAGTTTGACAATTTTTATACTGATAAAACATATGATGAAAGTGAAAAAGTCAAATTTTCCACTAACTATTTAGTAGGAAAAGCTTAGCTCTGGTGGGATGTCCTCCACCATAGCGTCCAACAATGTAGAAGGCTTTCCAAGATAAAGTGAAGGATTCTTTTCTTCCTCCTCAACACCGTCTACACGTTCAACATGCATGGACAACCTTTACATGGAAGGAGGGTGACACAGTCACTACCTACACGGAGCGGTTCTTGCAAAATTTATTATTGGTTTGAATGCTTGAAGATGTAATAGAGGATAGCTTGCAGTGGAAATACAAAGATGGTTTGGAGGTGGGAATCCAAGCTAAGATTTATACCCTATGTCCTACAACCCTCAATGAGGCTATCTCGTTTGCCTATGATGCAGAGAAGGAATTCCAGTCCATAACCAAGTCGATCCATCTACAACAACCATGTCAATGACCACTTTTTGTTAAACCCACATTTTCTATGAAGCGTAATTTTAATGCCCCATCTTACTCTAGTTTTCCTCGTCCTCCACAATCTAATTACTCAACTCCACCTATTGCTTCATCTTTGCAACCTACGAAACCACCTACCCTACAAACTTCAGCGATGGATGCCCAACAGAAACGACCACGTATCACCTATTGGAATTGTGGTAAACCTAGACATACAAAAATAAAGTGCTAATTGCGACCTCTTCACATGAAACGAGTTGCAAATCAATTGCATAACATGCCCCTCAATTGAAAATTACAAATTATTTCTAACTACATCATGAAAAGTAATGTTATCTGATTGTGATGTTAGATTTTGTAATCATTTTTGGGTCACCTTATTTCAACATTTTGGTTATAAAATAGATTTTAGCTCTGCATTTCATCCTGAAAGTAATGGACCAAGTGAGGCTACAGACAACACTATTATTGATTTATTGCATTGTTATTCATTAGATAATCCTTGTAACTGGGATGAAAAGTTGTCATTGCTTCAATTTGCTTAGAATAATACCACACACACTACTACTGGTCATGCACCTTTTGAAATTGTTTATGGTAAAAAGCTTACCACTCCCATGTCACTCACCCAAATTGATATTCCAATTGCTAATTCTATTGCTCAAGATCACATTTCTACACTTCACGATGTTCACAAGCACATTAGGAAAAGTCAAGAGCGATATACACATAATATCAATACAAAAAGATTAGCCAATGAATTCAAGGAAAATGATCTTGTATGGTTGTGTATCATTAAAAGATCTCTGTTGCTCTAAGGGTTGCCCATAATTTTTCTCATGCTATGGCATCCTTTAGCCCTCATGAAAATACCTTCTTTTTGTAAATTAGGAGATGTCCATGTGAACACTCTCCTAAAACCCCTTTTTGATATTTCCTCTAGTCTATGGTATTGAAGCCTTTTTTGAAAACTCCTTTTTGCACAAGTACCAAAATCCCCACGTAAAAACTCTCCACGCGCTCTCTCTCTCTCTAGGTGGTTAGTCCCATATCACATAAAGATTCTCTTTTTGATTTAGCACATGTGGTCTTTTGACCACATGTTTTTATTCACATATGCCTCTCTTCTCTATATAAAGAAGAGCCTCATTTGTAAAAGGGGAGGTCCCTTGGCCATGGCCTTGGCCTCCATTTTGGTAATGGAAGAAGGTGTCATTTGTTACTCCCCTTTGCTCCTTGTGACATTGGCCATTGTTGCCATTGCTCCATGAGCGTGGGTGAACCTCTCCTCTCATTCTTTGCCCCAACTTGGAGAAACTTCTCACTTCCATGTGAGGCGGTTAGGGTCTGTTGTTCCCCTTATTTCAACAATTTGGCGTCGTTGCCGGGGACGTCGGCCTTTAGCCGTTGGTTTTTCCAAGTTTGCGTGTCCATACTTCGTGAGACGCACCTTGACACTTGGAGGGGATGAATACGTGTGGCCTTCGGTTGGCCTTGGGTACCTCTTTCTTTTAATTTTTTGAGTAAGTTTTAGTTCAATTTGAATGTTTCACAAAAACACCCCCTAACCTCCTCTCTCTCTCTCTCTCACTTCCACACATATACACAGTCTCCCACACTCACTCAATGGCATCACTCACATCTCTATCATTTCTTGAAGTTGATGCTTGTTTGGATTCAGGGATGGGTGATCCTCTACCTTGCCCTTCCCTCTCTTCAATTTTTCAAGAAAGCCAAAATGAATTTTTTTATGCATTTTTATCATCGTGGTTCAACAAAAGGTAGGTGTTATTTGGTTAAAAGAGGACTTTAAGTCGACGTGCATGTTAAAGTTTGGGAGGGTGGGATGTTTTCTCTCTCTCTCTTCATTCACTACAGATCGTGGGGTAGTTTTCCTTGTCAGAGATGTACACTAGGGGGAGGGTGGAGAGTAAATCCCCCCTTTCTCTCTCTTGTAAGACTAACTCATGTGCTGTCTTGATACACTCTTTCCTTACCCTTTTTGGGTCGACGCTTTCTGAGTGTCCCCTCTCCGTCTGCGCCTCTCAAGGCTGTGGCGGGGTGAGCTCCAAGCTCCCTTGGCTTCGAGCTTCTCCTTCCTTCCCATCAATCCCTTGTCTATCGCTGCCCGGATGGGGGAAAGATGTCGCTCCCAGAAGTAAACTCGCTCTTAGCCTACGTATAACTCCTCAGCATGCACTATGCTTTTGGATGCGTGTCACCTAGAATGATGCTCCGTCATGAACCTGCTCTGTGGGGGATTGTGCAGACCAAGCTGGGGAACATATGATGCTCTGCGCTTCTGTTGCTAACTCCGGCCTGCCCCATTAGTTATTTGGAAGTGTCGGACTGAGAAGAACTTCGCCCTTTTCTCCTTTTCAGCAAGACTTTCCTCTAGGAAAATCTCATAGGCTACTACAGTCAGGGTTGAGGTTACACACCCTCTCACTTCTCCACCATTTTTCGAGCTAAGCCTTGCGGGATTACCTGCTTGTTTGCCTGCGCCTTGATGTGGATCTGCCCTTATGGTGGGTACGACGTATCCCTGTATTCCTCATGCATATTTCTTAGGTTAATCCAACTTAAGATCATCTCTGCTGGTGGATTTTAGGTGGGAAGCTTGGTTCCCCCTATTTTCCCTTTTCTTTTTTTACTAAGAACCAACATGCACGAGTAGAAATGGTGGTGTTCCATTGCATTATAAGGGCTCTACAAATCAGCCATCATCAGTGGAGAACTCATGCGCGTGACTACTCCATGCCTTAGTGCTAAGAATTTGCAAGGATGTGAATAAAGCCTGATGAAGCAAGAACAATACTCGGAAGCATGCTATGACAAAGTTGGAAGTTTACGTGTGTCATTTCTACACTGTACAACCAGACATCATTTCAATACATAGGAGAAGATAGGTTCTTTCATGTCTCAAATGATCTATGCCTTTGTAATTCTTGAACACTCCAAAATCTTCGGCTTTTATGTGTTGCAGGATATTATGTTTCACAGAGGTGCCGATTTATCTTCTAAATGCGGGGCTGCTTCACTTCCAGATCCCTTTCTGTGGCCAAGGGTTTCATCTTTGTCTAAGTAAATGTATCAAATCTGTGCTCAGAAGTCTTCTCCTCTGGATTATAAGATCTTTCTACAAAGATAGGTCTTCACATGTTGGTATGGCCAGTTGTCTTGAGGCAGGCAAATGCTTCCACAATCGTATGATATTTCCCTCTATGGTTGCCTCCCCGTGTCTATCTCATTATGGTTAAACCATCTTGGCTCCCTACCTTTCCCGAGGTTGGTGGGATTTGTGAACATTTGTGCCCCTCGCGGTGCTGAACTTGTGAGATCAAGTTTCTCTCACTGCCAAGAAAGCACATTGCTCTTTCTTTTCTCCATTATGTGTGCCCACGCGTTTTCTCGAGGGAATTTCCATCTCCACTAGCCAAAGTATGGATGTTATACTACAGATTCACAACACCTTGTAGAAAAATTTCTTCACGCATATAATGCCCACTGTCGTCATAAGCATAAAGTTATCACATATAGGATAGGAGCTTTGTCGGCCAGATGTGGGGGTCATGACAAACATCACTTGGGAGGTTCCTTCATGTGTTGTACCAAGAAATCTTAAAAATTTGCTTGACAAGGGCTACTCCAAGCCTGCTGTTCGAACAAGTTGCTTGGCTGTAGGAAAATGCATTTTCTGCTGCACGATGTAACCGATCACATGGCTCACATAATTTTTTGACCACCCATGATTGCTACCTTTTTATGTTCATGATTAAATGTTGAAGTTTTGCTGTTACCATAAACAGGGTTATATGGCACGCGACTCTAGTTGTTGAAGCCCCAATCAATATATGATCATAAGTAATGAATTCTGTTTAGCAGCATTAGACCTTTAGTCTCGGAGCACTAAGGATGGATTGGATAAAAGATTATGATTTTGGAGTCCCAACTTCCCTTTTTTCAACACCTTGTGGGCATGCAGGATTCAGGATTTCAGTTTCCCGTTTATGGGAGTGATCAAAGGACTTCTCTATTGTTTGCACAATTGAAACTGGCATATTTTTTTTTGCATAAGACTGCTTGCAAAGTCGGGCCATGGAGTCATGCATGTTGTTCATCTATGCAATTGTTGTGCTAAAATATGTTTTGTGAACTTTGATCAATAAACAAAGTGATACCTGTGAGTCGTGTAAGGCGTCCTTCAAACGAGTGTTTGGTTTCTCGTAAGAATAACAAAGATCAATTATCAAAGCTGCTGGTTCGCTGCATGTCATCGTAAATTGAAATATGCTAGACTTGCAACCATCATCTCTCATTTTTAATGAGAAGGCCAAACTTCTTTAGAAAAGGAATTGTCTGTTTCGAGTGTATCTGTAAATTCTCTAACTCATGGGTTCTGTAGCCTCTTCGTGATGTCAACAAGTGCATGAGGTTCATGTTTGGCAAAAGCTCGGATTTCAGCAAAGGTGATACATGTGCATGAGTATTACAAAGTTTTATCTACATGAACGCAGTCCAAGCCTGATGATTTGAAGTTTTATTTTTTGAATTTATATTTTTATACCCTCAAATGGGAAGGTCGTGTAGGACTACTTCATGTTGGATATTTTGGCTATCATTGGTGTTATCTTCTTTATTGAGACTCCTGCCGCGCTTGTGAAGGGCTTGTGCTGCCAGTCAGCTTTGCCTTTGGAAACACTTCCATGAGTTCAGTCGAGTTGACCAATGGATTTTCTAAACTTGCTATGAACTTTCCACCTGAAGTATTTTGTCAGCCGGTTAACCTGGTTAGGGTTGTTTAACATTTGGCACTTTGCGGCAAATTATGCTGTTGTATGTCACCCACACAACGGTTATACTAGTGCTCTGTTAAGAGGTGATCTCATGCCTCAATTGTCTCTTTAAAGACCTTGGCTTCTGCACTACATGACCCTGGGACTAGGAAGATATGATGTGTGACTTCCCTGAGTTTTGTGTGACTTTCCCTATAGTCATCATAAAAACCAAGAGTTTTGTCCATTTTTTGTCACGTTGTTGATGGGCAGATGTGCTAGGAACAAATTTGCCTTTGGATTCCTTGAGAACCTCCCAGAGGAGGCTTTCCAATTGCTCATATGATGCTCGCATCTACCTTCTTATTGTAGGTTCTAGGTCTGTGGAAGCAGGGAGGTTCTAAAGTTCTGATGTCTATGGAAACAAGATTACTACACCAAATCCGTGCCATTAAAGTGTCTGTATGAAACGGTTGATGACCTTGGATAATACAAAAGAGTTGTAATGATTGTTTTTCTTAAGGATGACTAAGAGCTTTGCAAGAATCTACACTAATTAGAAACATAATTTTTGGCTTCGATTTGTTATTAGACCATGGATTTCTTGAACTTTCTAAATCGAAGATTTCATGAGGGTTGTATCTCGTGTCAGGTTTTCATCTGTGGGCAGATTTAGAAGAACGACAACATGGAAGAAAGGTTTGCTTAGGGGTTGTGTGATTACCCTACACCGGGTTGATGTCTACATTTTTCTTGCTGAGAGAAAATCAACAACTGACTTAGCCAAAACTTTGAGTACTCCTGGTTTGCTGATTAAATGCAATTGAAGTTATTGGTGAAAGATGATTTTCTATTTCTGAAGGAATTACAGGTCTATTCATAACATCTTAGAAACCGGTGGTCATGATGAATGGTGGTCCCTAGGGGCTCGATGATGGATGATGATGAATCTAGCTCTTCAGGGCTACTTATTGGTTTACCTTTTTGAACAACCTATAAATATTTTTTTCCAAAAAATCTTGTGGTGGTTTTCTGATGCATAAATGATACATTTAAAGTTTGCGGTAAGTGCTTGCTCTAGCAGAGGCAAATCTCCATGCTTGCTAGTAACTAATTGCAGGAGTGACCTTAAGGTTCAAATTTCTGATGGATGGTTGACTCTTTGTGATTTTTTATGCTGCTCCCGTCGAAGGAAGCTACTACAAATAGAAGTTAATAATTATCTTGTATGCTCCGCTATGTATAGGCAGATGATGGCATCATATGGGAATTTTTTATGTTTTATTTTTGTCGTCACCACCAATATGGACAGATACTCTGTTTGAAATCCTTGGTACAATTGCTTCCTGTTGAGGCAGTGTTCTTTGAAATGCAGTCATATCGTATGTTTGCAAGATGTTTTCAGAGCATACAGTAGTCCACTTCCCTCATATCTGAGGAGTTGGGGTGAATCTAATGATTTGTTTTCTTTGTTTGATTACCCAATCATCTATTGACTCATGGTTTGTCCCACATTTCTACTCTGAAGATCACGTTATGATAGGTTGTAGGTAAGCGACTTCACAACCAACAAGATTCTGGATAGATGGTAGTGTGGTATACTCTTTGGAGCACCTGAAGACCCGACTGCTTGGAAGATTTTATGACCATAAACTCTACTTCCATAACTTGAGGGTTCCATATCCTATGTGTGACAGTCATGCTATATACTTGTGTAAATGTTTCTGCTTATAAAAATTTGCAATACTACTATTGGTACCTCAAGTAGATATTTCTGGAATAGCTGGGTACATGATTGACCTCTTTTTCACACTTGCTTTGATCTAATTGGAGTGGTCATCTCAGTGTACTTCATGACAATGAGTTAAATATATGGAACATTGGATGCATAATGCTTGTGCTACAAAACGTTCTTTTATGATGTGAGCATGTATTCTCTAAAAGATGGTTGCAGGTGAACAGGCACATAGGGGTTGACATTTTTTCAGACCTGTTCTGCACTTAATTAGTGTGAAAATCATAAGGGTTTGAGCAATTGTTTTTTTTGCTAGGGGAGTAACTCCCTAGTTCCACATTGCTCAAAGGAATATTGAGCAATACAGGCAAACACACTTAGATGTTTTGCTACTGTGCTTTGCAGGAATAGTGTTGGATAAGCTGATTTAATTTCCTGAATGCTTGTAAAATGATAGGACTCAATGTTGCACTATTGTCTGTTCATTCTATGAGCACATAAAACTCATGTTAAATTGCAAGATTGACTAGGAGCATAATTTAAATGAGGGTAGGAATGTACGTTAATCATGATATCATATTCATCTCATGCTATGAAACGTGATATGTCACACTCACTTGGAGATAACTGATGTTGGATTGCAGAAATAAGAAGATTTTCAGGAGCTCTCCTCATTAGAAGAGCAAGTTTTAAGTGAAAGATGTCTCTAAAGTGGAAACTAAAAATGAAATTTTGTGGTTGGTTCTTTTCAATATCAGTCTACTTGTTATGTACATTAAATTTCAGGTATTGGAGCTTTGAAGAGAAGACACAATGGAGGAATGCTGGGCTGACTGCCCCCCAAGGGGATTGTGTCGCTCAGCAATATGGAGTTGCAGACTTGAAGATTGACAACTTGCTGATTCAAAGATTTGCAGCTTTGCACAATTCAGATTTGAATAGTTGCAGAGTAGCTGAGCAAAAGACTCAAAACTTGGACCAGTCCATGAGAAGAATGTTTGGAGGTCAAGGATTGAGCATTTGTTTTTTTTGCTAGGGAAATAACTCTAGTTTTACAATGCTCATTTAAGGCCTACTTTTCTATTATGCATTACAGGTCAACGCACTTCTAACTTCACCATTGCTTAGTATCTCTTGATTATGTTTTTGAGATCTTTTCAGGCTTTGGACATCACTCGAAGCTACTTCAAGGACAAATCATCTAAGGGATCGATATGGGCAAAACTAGGTTTGATAGTTTGACAGAATTGCATGAATTCAGGAGCAAAGATGACTATGGTAATAAGCAGGTATTATGGTAATAAGGGGAACACCAGTTTTGCTTGAGTATGAACACCATGAATATGCATAGTATACGATGACTCGAACTTGATTTCTTATCTAATGACTCCATGAAAAGATTATTAAAAATGTTCATATGATGTGCAAATGTCCTTATTGATATACAAGCCTGCTCTACACTTTTTGGGAATTGTCTCTATGTGGAACTATTTTGAAGGTATGAAGGATCACATAGGGGTCGAAAATGTTCAAAAATTAAAAGGGAACGTTTACTAAAGACTTGTTTAGCTCAAAGAGTTTGTGCAAGATGGGAGGATACGAAGTTTGGATGGACCTATTGTCTGACTCCCTCCGACATACTACTTGCATAAGGAAGATTATGGAAATTTTTGGAAGAAACACAAACAAAAGGTTATGTGGGCTTGGTGGTTTCTGTAACTTCATATTTCTTGGCTAATGTTTTGAAGCAGAGTAATAGGAAAAGGTCACGCTGGTATCAAAAGAATCAGGAAGACGCTTTGATGCTAGGCAGCAGGAACTAAAATTTGCAGGCTTAACAGCCACAAAGGTTGGAGTATAACTTAGGAATGATCTTGTGTGTACTACCAATTGTCCATGGAGTGGATGTGACTGCCCATGTACAAGGAAGTGTAAGGTTAATAAGGAAAGCCACTCACTGGTTTCACAACACTCATGTGGCTCTCATTTAAGCCTTGTTTCAGTGCATAGGACAACCAAAATATTGGCTAGTGTGACTGGTGAGGAATGAAGTTTTGCAGCTTACAGGGTGCTCGAGGCCAAGGAGGGGGATGAGTGTGGCCGCTGATTTTCAGGGATAACTATTGGTTCATATTTTAAGAAACTGAACATGTGCCCCAAGATTATGACCATAATTTCCACTTGCTCAGTTTTTGGGATTTGATGTGCCTTTTGGTAAAGCTCACATTTGTATCTGCCCAAATTTGAGTTTGATTGTCCAAATTATCTGGTGAAGCTTTAAACGTTGTCGGGTGGAGTACCCACAATTGTTTAACCATCTCGTGCTTTTTGTTTTGGATCCTCGCTTGTGGAGCTATAGTTTTTGGATTGCATGAACAAGGAAAATTTTCAAAAGAAGGTCTCTTTAACAGAGCTTAGTCTTGTAGAGGTCAATGCTCCTTGAAGTGGAAACTAAAAGCTGGACTAAATGTTCTATTCAAACCTCTTTTTCCAAAAAAACAATCTACTGGTTATGTATGTTTTAATTTCAGGTTTTTGAGCTCCTTGCAAGAGCTTTGGACTGCACAAGGGTATGCATGCTGGGCTGACTGCCCCCCAAGGGGATTGTGTCGCTCAGCTTTGAAGACTGAAGAACTATAGATTGAAAGAAGGACTGAAGACTTGCAGATTGACTGAAGACTTGCAGATTTTTGAAGAGCTGAAGATTTCAAGATTTGAAAGATTCCAACTGGGAACAATTCAGTTATGTATGCTCTTAGCTTTGTCGAGGACAACAAAGTCTAGGAGGGGGAGGAGTGTTGCTCTAAGGGTTGCCCATAATTTTTCTCATGCTATGGCATCCTTTAGCCCTCATGAAAATACCTTCTTTTTGTAAATTAGGAGATGTCCATGTGAACACTCTCCTAAAACCCCTTTTTGATATTTCCTCTAGTCTATGGTATTGAAGCCTTTTTTGAAAACTCCTTTTTGCACAAGTACCAAAATCCCCACGTAAAAACTCTCCACGCGCTCTCTCTCTCTAGGTGGTTAGTCCCATATCAAATAAAGATTCTCTTTTTGATTTAGCACATGTGGTCTTTTGACCACATGTTTTTATTCACATATGCCTCTCTTCTCTATATAAAGAAGAGCCTCATTTGTAAAAGGGGAGGTCCCTTGGCCATGGCCTTGGCCTCCATTTTGGTAATGGAAGAAGGTGTCATTTGTTACTCTCTTGCCTCCTTGTGTGCAATGGCGTTGGTCCTGGTGTATGGATTTGCATGTGTGTGTGCATGGTTGGGAGGATGTTCCCCTTTGCTCCTTGTGACGTTGGCCATTGTTGCCATTGCTCCATGAGCATGGGTGAACCTCTCCTCTCATTCTTTGCCCCAACTTGGAGAAACTTCTCACTTCCATGTGAGGCGGTTAGGGTCTGTTGTTCCCCTTATTTCAACAATCTCTCAAAATATTTTGCAACATCCTAAAATTAAACTTGCACCATGCTATTATGGATTGTTTCGCATTATACAAAAAATTAATGATAATTCATTTAGATTAGATATACCATCTCATTGGAATATACATAACTCTTTTCATATTAGTTTACTTAGACCATTTAAAGGAACTTTATCACTCACTCCACTTCTTGATGACCCTCCTTTAATTGAAGAACAATCTCAAATCTTGGTTCTTGAGACGATAATTGATCATGATGTCACTACTACACATTTAGGTACTCAATGTCATCCATATTTAGTTAAGAAAAAAAATCATTGTATTGAAGAATATCAATGGATACATAAAACACAATTAACACCCCATTATGACCACTTATTTTTTGCATATCATACACAAACACATTACTGTAACTCCTCCATGAACATTCCATGCATGTGTTTTTACATGGGACATGCTTATTTTCATTCAGTGATGGAACATGTGACTTTCCATCCATGTTTATTTTTATTTTATAAACTGAGGTCAGTCGCTTTTTCAATTGTGGGGCATGTTATGAATTATGGAATGTGTTGAACAAGGAATTTTTGGAGTGTTAATTTATTGATGTATTAATGTTTTTGGTGTTTTTGATAAAGCAATTGAAGGTTCGTGAGGGCTTGAAAGGTGTGAAAGGGAGGACATCAATCATCTGATTTATAATTTGTATAGTTTGTAAATAAACCCATGTAGAGGGTTCTATTGTTAGAAATAGTTAGAAAAATAGTGGTTAGAATAAGGGTCATTGTAGACCGCAATTTCTGAAATTAAAAGCAAAGATTTTCTACAAAAGCTACCAACTTTTACTTTCATGCATGCTTTTTGGAGTCGCTCTCATGTAACCGCTATTTCGACATAATCAAAAATTCCTATAAACGCATGCACTCTATGGACTATCGAAGTAGAGTGCATTGGGGGAGATTGTGCCCAATACTCCATTCTATCTCTGCTCTTGGCATGCCTATTGTCTTGTGTGTTTTCAAAATATGTAACCTCTATGTCCACATGAGCAAGATCCTGATAACACATACATACATACATACATACATACATACATACATACATGCATGCATGCATGCATACATACATACATACATACACACACACATACACACATACATACATACATACATACATACATACATACAAACAAACATACATACATAAACACATACATAAAAACATAGATATATATGTATACACAGAGATAGATAGATAGATAGATAGATAGAACAAAAGATAGATAGATCGATAGATAGATAGATAGATAGATAGATAGATAGATAGATAGATAGATAGATAGATAGATAGATAGATAGATAGATAGATAGATAGATAGATAGATAGATAGATAGATAGATAGATAGATAGATAGATAGATAGATAGATAGATAGATAGATAGATTGATAGATCGATAGATAGATAGATAGATCGATAGACAGACAGACAGACAGACAGACAGACAGACAGACAGACAGACAGACAGACAGACAGACAGACAGACAGACAGACAGACAGACAGACAGACAGATAGATAGATAGATAGATAGATAGATAGATAGATAGATAGATAGATAGATAGATAGATAGATAGATAGATAGATAGATAGATAGATAGATAGATAGATAGATAGATAGATAGATAGATAGATAGATAGATAGATAGATCGATAGATAGATAGATAGATAGATAGATGGATAGATAGATAGATGGATGGATAGTTGGATGGATAGATATATAGATAGATAGATAGATAGATAGATAGATAGATAGATAGATAGATAGATAGATAGATAAATATATAGATAGATAGATAGATAGATAGATAGATAAAAAGATAGATTGGTTAATTCATACATAGATATGTAGATAGATAGATAGATAGATAGATAGATAGATAGATAGATAGATAGATAGATAGATAGATAGATAGATAGATAGATAGATAGATAGATAGATAGATAGATAGATAGATAGATAGATAGATAGATAGATAGATAGATAGATAGATAGATAGATAGATAGATAGATAGATAGAAAGATAGACAGACAGACAGACAGACAGATAGATAGATAGATAGATAGATAGATAGATAGATAGATAGACACTACAACAGATCAGCCATATACCGAGGCTTTTATCGACGGAAATGAACGTGCGTATTTTTGCCCTGACATCGATGTAGGTGTCGGTATGTGCATCGGTACTAAGGTGTCGGTATGGGCATCAGTATAAGTGTCAGTATTACCATCAGTATAGTCGTTCGTATAAACATCGGTATTACCGATGCCCATACCGACATATTATTGGACACAAAAGAGATAATCAGAATGAACCATGAACCATGAACAATGAACCATGTACAAAAAGAGTTATATTTTTCATGCATGAAGCACGTACAAGAGTGTGGCAAACCACTGTCATTTATGATGCTTTTACAAAATGTGGCAAAGCATTGCATTGCCATATAAATATCAAATACAAAATTTTGGTGTGCCACTGCCATACACATGCAAAAAACGTTCCATATCAACAGTCTTGCAACAAAGAACATTAATGAAATGAGATAAATTCACATGAAATTTACAAACAACAAGTAAAAATCAAGTTTATACATTAATCACCTCATCGCAAATGCTCCCATGAAACGACCGCACTGCGTCCCTCCAAGTCCTCGAATAGTGTAGTCAATCCATGACGATATCCATAAGCCTCCCCCGTTCGTGTTGGAGGACGACCCATTGCCAGCTCCTACAACATATATACAAAACATTAGAGGAACATACATGAGAAGCTTGACACAAACAAATTCAATAAATCAAATGGTTATCGGAGCTCCATCTCGGATACTATACACCTTGGATCCGACATATGTAGAAACTCAGTTATGAATACAAGAGACTCTTGTACAAGACATTCCTCTTCCATGCTACCCTCTGGACATGCTCTTTGTCGAACAAACACTTTTCATGTCTTCATAAAGCGCTCTAAGAAGAACATCCATCGACTATGGACAAATTCCTGCTATTGAAACTTCATCTACCACATGAACCAATAAATGAAGTTGAATAGTGAGAATACTCGTGGGGAAGTATTTCTCTACCATACAAAGAGCCTTGATAGCATTGAGTTTTGCACTCTCTATGCTATCTCTATTTATCTCTTTAGAAGAGATCCACCGTACTAAAGAACTAATTTTATAAATGGTTCTTTGTACATCCTCCAAAAGACAATCTTTTAGGGCTATAGGGATCACAAACTGTAAAAACTTGTGCCAATCATGAGACTTGAGCCCTCCAAGATTGTCATTTCGTGTGAAAGCAATCTTTAGACACCTCATGCATCGAGTAGGTGTCCGAAACTCTGAAATGCTTTTCTTCACTTGTTGCTCTTCCATCCTGTGAAGCACCCAAAGAGCTCTTGGTAACGATACTGTTCCGTTGGGCTTAGTAATTGCCCACAACTCTCGCATATGACCTCGCTCTTCTAAGTCCTCCCTTTGTGCTTTGCATATCTATGGTGTCCTTCATAGACAATTTTACATAGTGCTTTGGAATAGCATGCTTCGAGTCGTGGTCTGCATAAGGGACAAGCATGGTAACCCAAAATCGATAAACCTCAACATTCACCATAACCAAGAAAATCATGCATTGTCCACATAAGTATGCCTTGCACTCGCACGTCTCGTCTTCTTATACGTTGAGACATGTCACGCACAATAATCCCGTCCCATAAAATGTGCAGTTCTTCCACAAGTGGTGCAAGATATACATCCATGTTTTTTACCTTATACTTACCTGGTACAATAAGAGCTAATAATAATTGATCTTTCTTTGTGGCCAGCCATGGTGGGATGTTATAATTGATCAAACATACAGGCCATGTGCTCCATAAAGAACTGTGTAAACCAAATGGATTCACTCCATCCATAGCTAGGCCTAGACGTATGGACCGAGGCTCACTAGCAAACTCTGGCCACTTACTATCTATGTGCTTCCAAGCATCAGAGTCAGTAGGCACTTGCATTACATCATCTGTAGACCTGCTCTTTGTATGCCATGACATTAACTCAGCTATAAATTTGCATCTAAACATGTTCTTAATTCATGGAATGATAGGAAAGTGGCGAAGAACCTTTGTGGGGATTGCTTCGCCAACAAGTTCTTCTCTAAATCTATTTGCTCCACATTGTGGACATACGTGGAGATGCTCATACTCATTCAAAAAGAGGATGCAATCCTTCAGACAAGCATGAATCTTAGTATAATCCATCCCAATGGATTGTAAGAGATTTTTTGCATCTCCATGTGTTGGAGGCATGTCATTGCCCTCTGGCAAAAATTTATCTTTAAGAAGCCTGCAATAAGCAATTAAAACGATATTAGTAAATAAAGTTAATTTGATACAACAACGAAAGTTTATTTCAAATCCACTTACTTGAACAATTTAGTAACACTACTATCTGACCATCCATAAATGGATTGCAGATTGAGCATCGCGAGTGACGCACGTACTACAGATATCTTTGCTCCATTGTAAAGTGGTAAACGAGCTAGTCTTCGCATGTTTTCATATTCTTCATCGACTTCTGATCGTGGAAATTCTGTTGTGTCCATGAAACTCTTGGCATCTTCTCCACCATCATGATCTTTGTCCATCTCATAAAATGCTTCGAGCATCTCTTCCATATGTTCATTCCGTGTAATGCTATTAGTACTTGCTTGTACATCTAAGTCCTTTTTTGTTCTCTTTTTTCCACGAGAGGTTACCCGTGCAATGTCATTTGGGTCCATCTGCTCACCTGGGGGACCATGCGAATGGTAGCATAGGTTTTCTAGTCGAATTTTGTCAAAGCATCCATACTCTCTAACATGTGCAACACAAATCTGTCATTTTTGATAAATTTGATACTTGCACTGAGTGAAACCTAAAAATCATACTCCTAAAGACTTAAACTTGAAATACTAAAACCTAAATACTTAAACACCTAAAAAGACCTAAAACCCTAATCTATATAATTATCCTATTTTATATATTTATTTATTTATATATCCAAATTTTTTTCTTAATTAAACTTATTTTTATATACCTAATTATATATATCTAATTATATATATTTAATTAAATTATTTAAAACACTAATTCTTTTTATATTTATTTATCTATAAAATTATCTTATTTTATATCTATATTTATTTATATATTCAGATTTTTTTCTTAATTTTTTTCTATATTTTCTCTTTATATAAATGTAATTGAGTTATATGTATGCCTAAACCCTAAAACTCTAATACCCTAATATGAAAGACCTATATGTATGCATGTGTATATACATGTATATATCTATTATATGTGTATTTGTATGTGTGTATATATGTTATGCAAGTGTTAAAACCCTAAAACCCTAATCTGAAAGACCTAGACCTAAAACATGTATATATGTGTATGCATGTGTATATATATGTGTATGTGTAAATATATATGTATATAGATATGTGTATAAGTATATGTGTGTATGTTTATGTGTATACATATTTACTCTAATTAAAATCCTTAAAATTAAACCTATTTTTATATATTTAATTTATTTATTTAAAACACTAGTTCTTTTCATATTTATTTATCTATATAATTATCCTATTATTTATTTATTTATTTATTTATTTATTTATTTATTTATTTATTCAGATTTTTTTCTTAATTTATCCTATTTTTATATATTTAATTATATATATGTAATTAAATTATTCAAAACACTAGTTCTTTTTATATTTATTTATCTATAGAATTATCCTATTATATATATATATATTTATTTATTTATATATTCATATTTTTTCCTCAATTTTTTTCTATATTTTCTCTTTATATAAATTTAATTGAGTTATATGTATGCCTAAACCCTAAAACCCTAATCTTAAAGATCTAGACCTAAAATATGTATATTTCTGTATGCATGTGTATATACATGTATATATGTATTATATGTGTATGTGTATGTGTGTATATATGTTATGTAGGTGTTAAAAACCTAAAACCCTAATCAAAAAGACCTAGACCTAAAACATGTATATATGTGTATGCATGTGTATATATATGTGTATGTGTATATATATGTGTATATAGATAGGTGTATAAGTATATGTGTGTATGTGTATATATATTTACTCTGATCAAAATGATTAAAATTAAACCTATTTTTATATATTTAATCATATATATTTAATTTATTTATTTAAAACACTAATCCTTATCATACTTATTTATCTATATAATTATCCTATTCTATATATATATTTATTTATATATTCAGATTTTTTTCTTAATTAATCCTATTTTTATATATTTATTTATATATATTTAATTAAATTATTTAAAACACTAGCTCTTTTTATATTTATTTATCTATATAATTATCCTATTCTATATATATATTTATTTATATATTCAAATTTTTTTCCTTAATTTTTTTTCTATATTTTCTCTTTATATAAATTTAATTGAGTTATATGTATGCCTAAACTCTAAAACACTAATCTTAAAGATCTAGACCTAAAATATGTATATTTCTGTATGCATGTGTATATACATGTATATATGTATTATATGTGTATATATGTTATGTAGGTGTTAAAACCCTAAAACCCTAATCAGAAAGACCTAGACTTAAACCTGAAATACTAAAACCTAGAGACTTAAACCTAAAATACTAAAACCTAAATACTTAAACACCTAAAAAAAACCTAAACCCCTAATCCTATTTTATATATATGTTTATTTATATATTTATATTTTTTTCTTATTTTTTTCTATATTTTGTCTTAATATAAATGTAATTGAATTATATGTATGCCTAAACCCTAAAACCCTAATCTCAAATATCTAGACCTAAAATATGGATATTTTTGTATGTATGTGTATATACATGTATATATGTATTATATGTGTATGTGTATGTGTGCATATATGTTATGCATGTGTAAAAACTCTAAAACCCTAATCGGAAAGACCTAGACCTAAAACATGTGTGTATGTGTATGCATGTGTATATATATGTGTATAAGTATATGTATATGTATGTGTAAATAGCCTAAAAACCCTAATCCTATTTTTATATATTTTATGTAAAAAAACTTTAAAATCAAACTTTTATATATTTAACTAAAACACTAGCTTATGTGTGTGTATATGTGTGCATGTGTGATGTATGTGTGTGTGTGAATGTATGCATGTGTGTATATGTGTATGTGTGTGTATGTATGCATGTGTGAGTATATGTGTATGTGTGTGTATGTATGCATGTGTGTGTATGCATTCATGTGTGTATGTATGTGTGTGTGTGTGTGAGTGTATGCATGCATGTGTGTATATGTGTGTGTATGTATGCATGCATGTGTGTATATGTGTGTATGTATGCATGTGTGTACATATGTGTGTGTATGTATGCATGTGTGTACATGTGTGTTGTGTATGTATGCATGTGTGTATATGTGTATGTGTGTGTATGTATGCATGCATGTGTGTAAATGTGTATGTGTGTGTATGTATGCATGCATGTGTGTATATGTGTGTATATATGTGTGTATGCATATGTGTATATGTGTGTGTGTATGTATGTGTGTATGCATGTCTGTGTATGTATGTGTGTATGCATGTGTGTGTACGTATGCATGTGTGTATATGTGTGTATGCATGCATGTGTGTATATGTGTGTGTATGTATGCATGCATGTGTTTATATGTGTGTATGTATGTGTGTATATGTGTGTGTGTATGTATGTGTGTATGCATGTGTGTGTGTAAGTGTATGTATGCATATGTGTATATATGTGTGTGTATGTATGTGTGTATGCATGTGTGTGTGTGTATGTATGCATGTATGTATATTTGTATGTGTGTGTATGCATGCATGTGAGTATATGTGTGTTTATGTAAGCATGCATGTGTGTATATGTGTGTGTATGTAAGCATGCATGTGTGTACATGTATGTGTGTATATATGCATGTGTAGATGTGTAGATGTGTGTGTGTGTGTGTATGTATGCTCTATCTTCCTATCTCTATCTTCCTCTCTTTCATCTCTCTTTATCTCTCGCTCTATCTCTCTCTGTTTATCTCTCTATCTCTCTCTCTTTCTCTCTCTCTCTCTCTCTCTCTCTCTCTCTCTTCTCTCTCTCTTTCTCTTTCTATCTCTCTCTCTTTCTCTCTCTATCAATAGAGAATAAAACAATCACCTACAAGTATGTCCCTCTTTTGGATCGTTGTCATCAAAGCGTAATGTATGTCGTCTATCGTCGAATCCCAAAGAATCGATGCCAAAGAACTGCAAAAATAAAGAGAAGAGAAATTATAAGACCTAAAGCATAGAGAAAGACAAAGGCTAAGAGTACACACACCACTTACCAAGATGTGAGATCTAAACAGTGAGAGTGTGTGTGTGTGTGTCCACAAGAGAATGCCGGTCCCAATTCGGTTCACGTGTGCAAGTTAGACAGAAGACAACCAGTACTCAAACACACACAAAAATGTTCAGTTTTGCTCTCGGGTTCCCGATATGTTTAAAACACGGCCTCGATATGGGCATCGGTATGATGGGCATTTATCGACGCGCATACTGACGCCCATACCGACGATCGAGGCACACCCTCATGATCCATTTTAAACGGTCATACCAATGGTCACTTGACCGTCGGTATCTTAAAAGTGGACATTTCCAACGTTTATACCGACGCCGAGAGTGACCATCAGTATAGGCAACGTCGGTATGCCCCTCATATGTTGTAGTGAGATAGATAGGTATATAGATAAATAGATAGATAGATAGATAGATAAACCCATAGATAGATAGGTCGATAAATTGATTGATTGATAGATCGATAGATAGATAGATAGATAGATAGATAGATAGATAGATAGATAGATAGATAGATAGATAGATAGATAGACCAATTGATCAATTGATAGATAGATCGATATATTGATTGATAGATAGAAAGATAGATAGATAGATAGATAGATAGATAGATAGATAGATAGATAGATAGATAGATAGATAGATAGATAGATAGATAGATAGATAGATAGATAGATAGATAGATAGATAGATAGATAGATAGATAGATAGATAGATAGATAGATAGTGCACCAACATGTAGGCAATAGTTTTTGTGCTTATGTATATGTTGGGATTCAAACTGATATCCATGTCCTCTGCAAGCCATATGGAAAGAATGTCAACTATTGATTGGTATAATAGTCAGTCTGTATAATCCTTTGGCACCTGAATGATTCCCTACTTACGCATCACATATGCTAAGTATATATTGACGCTGCTCACGCCATCGTTGCGGGTGATGTGGTTAATGTAATCCAAGTGTTGCATTGTGCTAATGTGGTTAATCCTTTGCATATTCGCTTAGGGATTGGTATTCACGACATAAATGTTGCTGAGCTTTTTTGCACAAGTGATGTTATATGTAATGATCAGTCCCGCTAGAACCAACGAATGAGATGGAGTGACCAGAGCTAATTTTGTTATTGCAACTCGTCATTAGTATGTGTGGTTCCACCGAATGAATAATAGCTCTTCATGTATTTTTGGTTTTCCTTGCGAGAGCAAATAGTTTCTTTGTTTTCTGACTATTGCAACCTTCATTTTGGAGAGATTTTTTTTTCTTATTTATCTGCCCCAAGTTTAAAGCTGAATTATTGCTTGAGAATGATGTTTGTCCCTATGCGTATAAGTGCATGCTTGTGGAGGGAAGTAAGAGCATTGGGGCGAGAGTAAAATGCAAGGGGATAGGAGAAGGAGAATGAGATAGAGTGGGAAGGAGAGGAATAAGGTAAACCGGAGTAAAGGAGGGTGGAGGAAAGAGGAAAGAGGGGGATTGTGTGTATGTGTGCATATGTGAATGTGAGGGAGTGTGTTTGAGTAGAGGTAGAAAAGAAAGAAAGGGGAAAAGTAGGTGTGGGCATGGGTGTGTACTAGTGTGTGAGAATGTATGCGCGAGTGCATAAGTGAGCATGTGTGTGTATGTTTGGGGTATGTGGGTGTGTTGGTATCTGTGTGACTTAGGTGTTGGTGTGTGCATATGAGGACGTACACAAAGATTGGTAAGTCGAGAGAGAGAGAGAGGTGGAGAGTGAAGAAAGGCAAAAAGGGGAGGTGAAAGAGGGTTGAAGTGTGGGTGAAAGTGCACGTGTGTGCACTACGGGTGTGAGTAGGTATATGTGTATGAACTTAGAAGTGAGTAGTGAGGCAAAGGATGGGAGGCATATGTGTGTGTATGGGTGAAAGAGAGTGAAAGGGGGAAATGAAAGTCTGAGTGTAAAGAGACTATGTAAGGGAGTGAATGCGCATGTGCATGTGAGTGTGTGTAAGGTTGCAGGTGCGAGTGCATGTGGCCACAAGTGTATGCGGGTGAGTGAAACGAAGGAACTAAGAGTAGGAAAGAGAATAGGCCATGTGAATTAGTTAGAACGAGAGTGCATGTGCGAGGAGAAGCTTGAGATACGTTCAAATACGACTTAGTGATGTAAGGCAAGGAGAGTGGACTGATTTTGAGGGTCTTAAATCCAGTATAAGCACCTCTCAACATCTTTTCCCTTGGACTAAGAGTGTTAACAAGCTTCCTCTTCCTCATCTCTAGCAATTCATGCTCTTGTGCCTAGACTTTGCATGTAGTGCAAGCAAGGTTACTTAGAATTTGCCCCTCCACTTATACCAAACATGCATTTGAGCATCTTTAGGTCTCCACTCAAATGCCACTCAACTTTAAAGTTCCCGTAGTCTTTGATATTCAACAATTCTCCTGCATGATGCCTTTGGATAACATTTGGAATGTTTGTCTATAGGAATAACCATTTAAGTGTTTTATGGCTCTCAGATGGAACTTGAGCACAACCAACCCTGTTATCAGGATCTTGCTCACATGCACATAAAGGTTACGAATGCAGAAAAGACACAAAAAAAATAGAGACAGCAAGAGACGATATTGAACGCAGTATTGGGTGCAATCTCCCCCCATGCACTCGGTTTCGATAGTCCACAGAGTGCATGTATTTATAGGAATTTTTGATTATGTCGAAAAGAGTGGTTACAGGAGATCGGCTTCGAAAAGCATGCATGAAACTAAAATTTGGTGACAATCGTAGAAAGCCTTTCTTTTAATATCAAAAAATGCGATCTACAATGACCTTTATTCTAACCACTATTTTTCTAACTATTTCTAACAATAGAACCTTCTATGCAGATTTATTTATAAACTAATTTATAAATCAGATTTATTGATGTTCGCACTAAAGTCGGAGTATTGATGTCCGCCTTTCATGCTTTCACGCCCTCACAAAACTTCAACTGCTATATCAAAACACCAAAACACATTAATACATTAATAAATTAACAATCCAACAATGCATTGTTCAACATATTCCATAATGTATAACATGCCCCTCAGTTGAAAAAGCAATTGACCTCCGTTGATAAAATAAAATAAACATGGATGGCCAATCACATGTTTCATCACTGAATGAAAATAAGCATGTTCTATGTTCAGAAAAACATGCCTCGAAATGTTCATGGAGGAATTACATTAATGTGTTTGTGTATGATATGTAGAAATTAAGTGGTCATAATGAGGTGCTAATTGTGTTTTATGTATCGATTGACATTCTTCAATAGAGTGATTTTTGTACTTAACCAAATATCGATGGTATTGAGTACATGTGCGTGTAGTAGTGACATCATGATCAATTATTTTCTCAAGAACCAAGATTTCAGATTGTTCTTCAATCACCGGAGGGTCATCAAGAAGTGGAGTGAGTGGTAAAGTTCCTTTAAATGGTTTAAGTAAACTAATATGAAAGGAGTCATGTATATTCCAATGAGATGGTATATCTAATCTAAAATGAATTATCATTAATTTTTTCTATAATGCGAAAGTGTCCATAATAGCATGGTGCAAGTTTAATTTTAGGATGCTACAAAATATTT
This sequence comes from Ceratopteris richardii, assembly GCA_020310875.1. NCBI lineage: Eukaryota > Viridiplantae > Streptophyta > Polypodiopsida > Polypodiales > Pteridaceae > Ceratopteris > Ceratopteris richardii. Next base: position 132,996,516 of record CM035427.1, on the reverse strand, counting down.
TTGAGACGTCTTTTAATGATATGCAACCATACAAGATCATTTTCCTTGAATTCCTTGGCTAATCGTTTAGTATTGATATTACGTGTGTATCACCCTTGACTTTTCCCAATGTGTTCGTGAACATCATGAAGTATAGAAATGTGATCTTGAGCAATAGAATCAGCCATCCGAACGTCAGTTTGGGTGAATGACATGGGAGTGGGAAGTTTTTTACCATAAACAAATTCAAAAGGTGCACGGCCAATAGTGGTGTGTGTGGTGTTATTGTAAGCAAATTGAAGCAATGGCAACTTTTAATCCCAATTAGTTGGACTTGTTGGAGCAAGTCTATGACAAGCCTAAGTATTGGCTTGAGTCCCACAAAGTCATAGAAGAAGCCTTAAAATGAAGAATAAGTAAAGTTCACTTGTGAACTACCTCTTGTAACTTTTGAAGACTTTACTTAATGTAAAAGTGAAAGAATCTTAAGTGGTTGAGTCCACTTGATCAAAAAGGGAAAGAGGAGCCATGAATTCGTGATTTGTGGTAGGTAGAGAATCAAATCAATCACTAATTGATTGGAGAGTGATTGAGGGAAGTTAGTCTCCCAAGCTCAACTATAAATAGATGGCAGTTTTAGTCATGGTTAGAGAGACCTATGTGAAGACCTCCAAGAGCTGAGCTTTATGCCATATCAAGGTGTGATTACAAGGCACACATATGTATCAGTAAGTCCATTGTATTGTACAATCAATATACTTTCATTTTCATGATCATTTGAGTTCATATTTCCATGTTCTTGTGAAGTGTACTACTCACTGCCATATCTCTCAGTTTTCTCAGTCAGATTGCAAAGATGGTTTCTCTGAGCTTGGTGCATCATTTTCAGTGATTTAGCTTGATAAAGTTAGTTCTATAAGTCTACTATATGCTCACCAATTTTCATTTCATTTGGGTATTGTAATCTTCAGTTATGTTTAGTTGAAGTCAACATTGTCTGTGCATTTTTACTTCTCTGTCAGGTACCCGACTTTTGTACTCACCTTGTCAGAGCTTTTCTCAATGTGTCCTTACCCACATTCAATGATGTAAAGCTTGCTGGATTCAACATATTGTCTAGTATAAGCATACAAATTTTCATAATCATTGGATTCTTAAATCTGGAGTTATGTTCATTTTTCTGCTCACTGGTCTCATTATTGTAGCAGCGCGTGAAAATCGGGATGATGTCATCATTTGTTAAACATCATTCTCAGTGTGTGGTTCATTATTTTTTATGAGATTACTCTTGAAAGTTAGCTCTTTAAGTTAACTAGACGTCCCCAAGAGGAGTTAAGCTAATTGTTGTTGTGCTCAGAGAATTAGGCAAAACACTGGACAGGTGTATGAACCAAAATAGCAAGTTCTTCACCTCTAAGCTAACTCCAACTTATCTGTTTTGATCTATCTTTTTGAATAACTATCTAATGAATAACAAGGTAATAAATCAAGAATAGTACTATTTGTGGCCTCACTTTGTCCAATACTTTTGAGATGAAATGCAGAGCTAAAATCTATTTTAGAACCAAAATGTTGAAATAAGGCAACCCAAAAATGATTACAAAATCTAACATCATGATCAGATAACATTACTTTAGGAAATCCATGATGTGGGAAAATGCATTTAATGATAATTTTGCAGCCTGAGGTGCAGACAACGTTTTCCTACATGGAATGAAATATGCATATTTACTAAACCTATCAACTATTGTCCAAATCATATCATTATGTGAGGAAGTGATGGGAAGACCTGTGATAAAATCCATAGAAATTTATTCCCATGGTTCGTTAGGAATGGGCAATGGCATTAACAATCCAAATGGTTTACCATGATGATGTTTCACATGCTAACATACAGTGCATTGAGAAACATAATGTGCAATATCTTTTCCCATGTGTGGCCAAAAGAAGAAATCTTTGGAGGCAGAAATGGTGCTTTGTATGCCTCTATGTCCCATGTAAGATGGTTCATGCATTTATTTGATGAAAAAATCTTTAAAAGCTTGAGTTATGCATAATCTATGTTGAAAATAAAGAAAACCATTATGAAATGTATAATATTCATTAGATAAAGATGCTCCATTGTTGAAGTCATGCCATGCACGTGAAAAATACAAATCAGATGCATAAGTGGAAACCATTTCTTGAAAAGAATGTATTTGTATAGCAGAAATATTATGCAAAACAACAGAATGTGAAGGAAATCAGCTAAGAGCATCAAAGAATTAAGCTAATTGCTACTGTGCTCAGAGAATTATGCAAAACACTGGAGAGGTGTATGAACCAAAATAGCAAATTCTTCACCTCTGAGCTAACTCCAACTTATATGTTTTGATCTATCTTTTTGAGAGTGATCTTCCAAAGTACATAGGGAGTCTAATACATCCATTGGCAAGCTAAAAGTTCCCACCACATACTCTTGGAGTTCATTTGGCTGGTGTAGATCAAGGATTTTGCAACACCTCTTCATCTTCAAGCACATACCTATCCATCTCTTCACAATGGTATCAGAGCAAGGTTGGACAACATGGTAGATGGATTTCCTTCATCAATTGACAAATTGGACAGAGGTAACTACTCAGCTTGGTCATTAAGAATGGAAGCTTATCTCCAAGGTAGAAGTTTATATGGTTATGTGGTTGGAGATGAAGTTATGCCAAGTTTCAGGAACAAAAGTCAACAGACACAAGAAGAGCAAGAAAGATTGAGCACATGGTGCTCCAAGGATGCACTTGCAAGGTCTTATCTCCTCAACTCTATCTTAGATTTTTTGTTGCCTCACATTAGAAGTTGTAAGACATCTCAGGAAGTGTGGGATGCACTTGAAGCCTTCTTCTCTTCAAGTACCAAACGAAGCATCAACTATGGCTGGATTTCACAACTCTCAAGAAGGCTCCCAAACAAAATGTGACCGATTTTGTCACAAAGCTCAAGGACATAGCAGATCAGTTGGGAAGCATTGGAGAGGTAATAGATGAAGAGCAAACTGTAAGGCAGGTCATCAATGGCTTGAAGGCAGATGACAAGTGGGAAGCATTCACCACAGCTATGGATTTGTACATGGACATGCATGTACCTGATTTCAATACACTCATTGGACAACTACTTACTCAAGAGGCAAAGCTTATCAAAAATGGAGAAAGCTCTAAAGGTAATCGATCTTCAGCTTTATACACTGATAAAAGCAAGTCCAAAGATAACAAAGGAAAGGCAAAGAAAGTGGATGATGAAGCAGGTACATATCAAGCTAACTATGTAGGTAGAGGAAGACATGGCAGAGGTAGAGGAAGAGGAGGTAGACAAGGCAGGGGGAGATCCCAAGACTCCAACTCATGTTCTATTTGTGGACTAACTAATCATACAACTGAAAATTGCTTTAGGAATTCCAGGAATCAAAGAGGCAGAGGATACAATAGAGGAAGTTATGGCTAATCAAGAGGAAGGTTCAACAATTATCATGGCAACTACAACAACTACAATCATTCAAACTATCAAGGAGGCTACAAAGGAAGGAGAGACTTCAATAACTACACAGAAGACTCAAACAAAGAGGATTCATTATTGGTCATGAACATGGCTATGCCACAAGGTAAATCTCATGAGCATGTTTTCTACATAGATTCAGGTTGTTCAAATCATGTGGCAGGAAATGTGGCACTCCTATCAGATTTAGAAGATCCAAGGAATAAGCATGAGGTACATATAGGGCATGACACAAGACATCGTGTGGAGAAAGTAGGCAATGTACAAGCACCTGATGAAAACATCAACCTAGTCAATAAGGTACTCTATGTCCCTACCATTACAAAGAAATTTGATCAGTGTTGGGCAGATAGTAGAGAAAGGGTTGCAAGTCAGGTTCACAAAAGCAAGAGCATTTGTTGAAGATCCAAGTCAAGGATTCAGAAGAATTGCAAAAGGTGAAAAGACAGGTAGATTGTTCACAATTGAATTACAAGACACTAGAAACATTACTCTCTTTAATTATGGTAGTCAGACACTCACAGAATTGGAAGTATGGCACAAAAGCTTAGCACATATTTGTGAAAGGTCATTAAAGCAAATTTGTAGGGACCAAAGTGTACTTGGACTCCCTAATTTGTCAAAAAAACATATGATTTATAATTGTAGTGCATGTCAATTTGGAAAGTCTCACAGGTTACCATTCATGAAGAAAGGTTATATGCATGGAGATCTCTTGGAGTTGGTTCATACAGATGTATGGGGACCTAGCAAGGAAGCTTCAATATCTGAATCAAGGTATTATGTCTCCTTTATTGATGATTGCAGCAGATGGCCTATCCTATTCTTTATGAAACACAAAGATGAAGTTTTTTCATATTTCAAAAGATATTTGGCTCTTGTGGAGAATCAAACATGTAAATCTCTAAAAAGGCTAAGGTCAGATGGAGGGGGAGAATACTTCTCCCATGAGTTTGATTCTTTTCTTCAAGAAAGTGGAATCAAAAGAGAGGTAACTACAAGGTACACTCCTGAGCAAAATGGAGTGGCAGAAAGGAGGAATAGGACAATTGGTTAAGCTGCAAGGTCCATGTTAAATGAAAAGCATTTGCCTAATTATCTATGGGTTGAGGTTGTATCTACAACCACTTACTTGATTAACAAGTTGCCTTCAAAATCCCTTGATGGGATGACTCCATATGAGGCTTGGAATGGAAGAAGACCAAGCTTAGCTCATTGTAAAATTTTTGGATGTATTGCTTTTGCTCATGTTCCTTCACAGGTTAAAGGAAAGATGGATCCAAAGGCAGAAAGGTGTGTATTTATTGGATATGACAACAATCAAAAGGGTTACAGGTTATACAACCCTACCAACAAAGGATTCTTGGTAAGCAGAGATGTAGTTTTTTATGAAAACAATTCATGGTATGAAGATTCATGCAGGAAGGTCAATTTACCATATGATCTTGAAGAAGATTTTCCAAAGCTTGGTAGAGAACGACCAAAGATTGAAGAACGACACCTCGGAGGATGATGAAGAATCTCAGATGGAAAAGATCAAAGCATGGAAGTCTAAAGGTAAAGCAAAATTGCAGGAACTTGGAGATGAGGCAGAATCATCACATCATGGCCTAAGAAGATCTATGAGAGAAAAGAAAAAACCAGAAAGGTATGGGTTTGACACCTCATTAGTAACTAAACATTCTATCTACATAGCACAGGACATAAACCAAGAGAAGCCATCATCCTTTGAAGAGGCCAAAGCAAAATCAGAATGGAAGCATGCAATGAAGGAAGAGATTGAAGCACTTGAGGAAAACAACACTTGGGATTTGGTGCCCAAGACTTCATCCATGAAGGTAATAGGCTCAAGATGGGTCTATAAACTCAAGAAGAATTCTGATGGTTCCATTAACAGGTATAAGGCAAGGCTTGTAGCAAAAGACTTTGTACAAACTCAGGGAATTGATTATGAGGAGACCTTCTCTCCTGTGCCAAATATGCCTACTATTAGGGTTTTGCTTAGTATTGCCTCTTCCAAGAATTGGAAGATACTTCAACTAGATGTAAAGAATGCATTCTTGAATGGTTGGATAACAAAAGAGGTATATATGGCACAACCACCTGGTTTTGAGAATCAAGTTTATCCTGATTATGTGTGTAAACTTGACAAAGCATTGTATGGTCTCAAGCAAGCTCCAAGAGCTTGGAATTTCAGACTTGTTTCATTCTTGCAGGACAAAGGCTTTCAACCAAGCAAGGCAGATCCTTCACTCTTTATTAAAAATAGTAATTTTGAGATCATCTACCTATGTGTATATGTAGATGATATTATATTGAAAGGAAATGATGTAGGTGGTATGAAGAAGATCAAAGATCAGATGAGAGAAGAGTTCAAGATAAGTGATTTGGGTTCACTTACCTACTTCCTAGGTTTGGAAGTTGTCTACAAAGATCATGGTTTGTTTCTCACTCAAAGAAAGTACATTAAGGACATGTTGGCAAAATTCAAGATGCAAGATTGTAAGATTGCAGGTACTCCAATGGAGGTCAATCACAAATTGAGCTCACATGAAGGTGAACTCATAGAGGACATCACATCATATCAAAGTCTAGTGGGTAGTCTCAACTATGCCACATTGACAAGAGTAGATATATGTTACAGTGTGAGTGTGCTAAGTCAATGTATGCACACACCAAGGAAACCACATATGGATGCTGCCAAAAGGATTCTCAAGTATCTCAAAGGAACCATAAATGGACTTTATTATCCTTATGTATCTGATTTAGGTTTGAAGCTATTTTCTGATGCAGATTGGGCTGGCTCCAAAGAAGATAGAAGGAGCACTTCAGGTTATCTTACCTTTGCAGGTTCAAAGCTTATTTCATGGTCATCCAAGAAGCAACCCACAGTTGCTCTCTCTTCTACTGAAGCTGAATATAGAGGTCTTGCCATAGCTACACAAGAAGCTATGTGGATGAAGATATTATTCAAAGATCTTGGATTGGAGTTTGGAAATCCAACTATTTATGGTGATAATATGAGTTCTATTCATTTGGCTGCTAATCCTATTTTTCATGCAAGGACTAAACATATTGAAGTTCATTATCACTATGTAAGAGAGAAGGTTCTAAGCAAAGAGATTCAAATATCATATGTGTCCACTCATCAACAATGTGCAGATATTCTAACCAAAGCATTGGATGGTACAAAGCTCTGCAAGTTCAAAGCCATGATTGGTTTGCAAGTAATCTTGGAAGATTGAAAACCTCAAGCATACTTGGCTTGAGGGGGAACTGTTGGAGCAAGTCTATGACAGGCCTAAGTATTGGCTTGAGTCCCACAAAGTCATAGAAGAAGCCTTAAAATGAAGACTATGTAAAGTTCACTTGTGAACTACCTCTTGTAACTTTTGAAGACTTTACTTAATGTAAAAGTGAAAGAATCTTAAGTGGTTGAGTCCACTTGATCAAAAAGGGAAAGAGGAGCCACGAATTCGTGATTTGTGGTAGGTAGAGAATCAAATCAATCACTAATTGATTGGAGAGTGATTGAGGGAAGTTAGCCTCCCAGGCTCAACTATAAATAGATATCAGTTTTAGTCGTGGTTAGAGAGACCTATGTGAAGACCGCCAAGAGCTGAGCTTTATGCCATATCAAGGTGTGATTACAAGGCACACATATGTATCAGTAAGTCCATTGTATTGTACAATCAATATACTTTCATTTTCTTGATCATTTGAGTTCATATTTCCATGTTCTTGTGAAGTGTACTACTCACTGCCATATCTCTTAGTTTTCTCAGTCAGATTGCAGAGATGGTTTTTCTGAGCTTGGTGCATCATTTTCAGTGATTTAACTTGGTAAAGTTAGTTATATAAGTCTACTATATGCTCACCAATTTTCATTTCATTTGGGTATTGCAATCTTCAGTTATGTTTAGTTGAAGTCAACACTATCTGTGCATTTTTACTTCTCTGTCAGGTACACGACTTTTGTACTCATCTTGTCAGAGCTGTTTCTCAGTGTATACTTACCTAAATTCAATGATTTAAAGCTTTTTGGATTCAACATACTGTCTAGTACAAGCATACAAATTTTCATAATCATTGGATTTGTAAATCTGGAGTTACGTTCATTTTTCTGTTCACTGGTCTCATTACTGTAGCAACCCGTGAAAATCAGGATGATATCATCATTTGTTAAACATAATTCTCACCGTGTGGTTCATTATTTTTTATGAGATTACTCTTGAAAGTTAGCTCTTTAAGTTAACTAGACATCCCCAAGAGGAATTAAGCTAATTGCTGCTGTGCTCAGAGAATTATGCAAAACACTCGACAGGTGTATGAACCAAAATAACAAGTTCTTCACCTCTAAGCTAACTCCAACTTATCTGTTTTGATCTATCTTTTTGAGAGTGATCTTCCAAAGTACATGGGGTGTCTAATACATCCATTGGCAAGCTAAAAGGGCCCACCACATACTCCTGGATTTCATTTGGTTGGTGTAGATCAAGGATTTTGCAACACCTCTTCATCTTCAAGCACATACATATCCATCTCTTCACAGGACTATCTAATGAATAACAAGGTAATAAGTCAAGAATAGTACTATTTTTGGCCTCACTTTGTCCAATACTTTTGAGATGAAATGCAGAGCTAAAATCTATTTTAGAACCAAAATGTTGAAATAAGGCAACCCAAAAATGATTACAAAATCTAACATCACGATCAGATAACATTACTTTAGGAAATCCATGATGTGGGAAAATGCATTTAATGAATAATTTTGCAGCTTGAGGTGCAGACAACGTTTTCCTACATGGAATGAAATATGCATATTTACTAAACCTATCAACTATTGTCCAAATCATATCATTATGTGAGGAAGTGATGGGAATACCTATGATAAAATCCATAGAAATTTGTTCCCATGGTTCGTTAGGAATGGGCAATGGCATTAACAATCCAAATGGTTTACCATTATGACGTTTCACATGCTAACATACAGTGCATTGAGAAACATAATGTGCAATATCTTTTCCCATGTGTGGCCAAAAGAAGAAATCTTTGCAGGCAAAAATGGTGCTTTGTATGCCTCTATGTCCCATGTAAGATGGTTCATGCATTTCTTTGATGACAAAATCTTTAAAAGCTTGAGTTATGCATAATCTATGTTGAAAATAAAGAAAACAATTATGAAATGTATAATATTCATCAGATAAAGATGCTCCATTGTTGAAGTCATGCCATGCACGTGAAAAATACAAATCAAATGCATAAGTGGAAACCATTTCTTGAAAAGAATGTATTTGTATAGCAGAAATATTATGCAAAACAACAGAATGTGAAGGAAATCGGCTAAGAGCGTCAACTACAACATTAGCTTTACCAGGCTGATATTGGATCATGGGTTGGAAATTTTGAATGAATGATGCCCATTTAAGATGGAGATCAGACATTAAGGGATGATTTAATAAATGCTTAATAGCTTGTTTGACCTCAGAGCCCATAAGATAGTGTTTTCAAATTCGCAAAGCATGCACAACCGCTAACAATTCTTTATCATATGTACTATAATTCTTTTCTGAGGGCTTAAGCCTCCTACTCTCAAATGCAATGGGATGCTCATTTTTCATTAAAACTACACCTATCCCTGAACCACTAGCATCAGTAACAACATGAAAGGGTTGTGAAAAATTAGGTAATTGTAAAACAGGTGCATGTGAAAGTGCATGTTTGAGTTTTTCAAAGGATTGTTGTTGGGTAAGTCCCCATGCAAATTTTATTTTCTTTTTCAATAACAAGGTAAGGGGCAATGCTAAATAAGAAAAATTTCGAACAAACTTCCTATAGAAACTGGCCAACCCAAGAAAAGAATGAACATCATTGACTGATTGTGGTGTAGGCCATTCTACTATAACTTTAATCTTTTTTGGATCTGCATGCACACCTTCACTTGAAATAATGTGTCATAGATATTCTAGCTTATGTTGAAAGAAGTAACTCTTTTCAGGATGTGTTTTCTTGTAGTAAATGAAAAATTCTTGTAAGATGCATCTCATGCTCACTATCATTCTTAATGTAAACAAGTATGTCATCGAAAAATACAAGAACAAAAGCTTGGAAATCAAGAAAAATGTTATTCATCATTTGTGCAAATGTAGCAGGGGCATTAGTAGTCCAAAGGGCATTACCATAAATTCATAATGGCATGTTTGAGTTCTAAAGGCAGTCTTAAAGATATCACTTTGTGTCATATGAATTTTATGGTATCCGGATTTTAGATCAATTTTACTAAAGACACGAGCTCCTCGTAATTTATCTAAAAGATCATCTATTCGAGGAATGGGGTATCTATTCTTTATTGTGATCTTGTTAAGGGCTCTATAATCAATGCACATTCGATAAGTTTTATTCTTCTTCTCTACTAAGAGAACTAGTGCTCCAAATGGTGAAGAACTAGGTCTTATAAGTCCTTTCTGTAATAGGTCTTTTACTTGGTTTTCTATTTCCTTTTGGTGTAGTGGGTCATGTCTATAAGGTGCTTTATGAGAAGGATAACTACCAGGGACTAAATCTATGCTATGGTCAAAGGATCCTCGAGAGGGTCGTAGTTCAGAGGGATACTTAGACATAAAACGATCCTTATAAGTAGTCATGAAAAGTTTATGTGCATCAGGAAGTGTATGAGTATAATCATTGATGACATTGACAAAGACATTTTAATCCCTTCCTAAATGCACATTTTACTTGAGTATGACTAGTCAATGGAAATGGCTGGAAATCATGCCGAGCAAACAAAGTAATGATTTGACCTTTAACTTCAAAGTTAAAAGTATGTGTATGGTAGTCAATCCGTGGGTTATAATGATGATGAAAAGGCATACCTAGTATAACATCATAAGATTGCAATGGTGCAATTAAAAATGTTCATGAATCAACATATGGACCTATGCTAATCGTAACATCTTGTACTTCTCGTGTTACATTATAACGATTACCTTGAAATGCAGCTTTTACTTTATACAAAGAAGGAAACGTTTTTAAGTTCTTGTACTAATAAATGTGAAATGAAGTCATGTGAACTACCACCCTCATGTAGAATTTTAACTAGTTGTTGCTTATAGTACCCTGCATGCAAAGTAGAGAATGAAGAGAGATATCGTTACGCAAGGCACTTAAGTCCTTCTCCAATGATTCCTCTGTCCAAAGAGGAGGAATTTCTTCATTATGGGCCTCCATGTTATGTAATTGAGCTGCAGCTGGTTTCATGTTAAGAGATCGCAATCGGCACTTCGTTTGCCACAATTCCAGCAAGTGATTCGTGGTCACTTCTGTTTGGCATCCATCACTAAAGCTTGTAGGGTAGGTGGTTTGGTAGGTTGGAGAGATGAAGCAATAGGTGCAGTTGAGTAATTGGATTGCAGTGGACAACAAAAACTAGGTTAAGATGGGGCATTAAAAGTACGTTTCATGGGAATATTTGGTTTAACAAAAAGTGTTCATTAACGTGGTTGTTGTAGACGAAGTATCTTGGTTATGACCTGGAATTCTTTTTCTGCATCATAGGCAAAAGATATAGCCTCGTTGAGGTTTGTATGTCATAAGGTGTGAAGCTTAGCTTGGATTCCCACCTCCAAACCATCTTCGTATTTCTGCTGCAAGCTATCCTCTGGTACATCTTGAAGCATTCGAACCAATAGTAAATTTTGCCAGAACCACTCCGTGTAGGTAGTAACCGTATCACCCTCCTTCCATGTAAGGGTCGTCCATGCATGTCGAGCATGCAAATGGTATTGAGGAGGATGAAAAGAATCCTTCACTTTCTCTTGGAAAGCCTTCCGTGTTGTTGGATGCTCAGTACTGTGTCACAGGACATTCCACCGGAGTTGAGCTTTTCCTACTAAATAGTTAGTGGCAAATTTGACTTTTTCACTTTCAGCATAGGTTTCATTAGTATAAAAATCATCAAACTGTGAAAGCCATGAAAGGATTAAAGGGCCATCCTTATGGCCATCAAACTGTAAAAAACTGGTAATTCTTAATGGCAATCTTGGAATGTGTGCCATCCGACTAGGCAGAGACAATAGCTTTGACCACCCTCGTAAGGTTGTCTTCATTAGTTTGCATCTTTTCGAGTATCTCGTCGTGCTGTTGGATCTCGTTCTAAGCGCCTAATTTGTGCCGTATGAGCTCCAGTTGTTGCTCGAGTGTGACCTTGGGTAGAAGTGAGAAAGACATGAAAGTTATGTTAAATATAAGAAAAGAGAAGTAGAGTGACAACACAAAGAGATAGTGTAGTGGTAAAACACTTCCCGTGTGTGGGTGAGGTTGTGGGTTCAAATCCTCCCACCTTGGTGAATCTAAAAATCCTTATTGCCACTCATACATTAAAATTGGTTCGCACATAGCCAATGGCTACCAACGGTCACCAAGGGAGCCTTGGGTGCCAATGATGCCAATGTAATGCCTAAGTTATGCCTTAGTCGATATCTTGGAGTAAGCCGAAGGAGTAAATGTAGGTGTAAACGTAGGTGTAAACATAGGTGTAAACATAGGTTCTGGTTCTGGAACAGAAACAAAAATCGAAGCTGGAACTAGAACTGAAACGAAAACGGAAACGAAAACAAAAACGGAAACGGAAGCGGAAGCCAGAAGCGGAAGCCAGATGCGGAAGCCAAAAGCAGAAGCCAGAAGCGGAAGCCGGAATTGGAATCGAAATCAAAATCGGATTCTAAACAGAGAATAGCAAAACAGAGATAAATTCACCAAAATGAACAGAAACAGATCCCTCTATAGTGACACATGCAACGCTCTGATACCACTCTTATCAGGATCTTTCTCACACGCACACAGAGGTTATGAACGTAGAAAACACACAAAAAAAATAGAGACAGCAAGAGACGAGACTGAACGTAGTATTAGGTGCAATCTCCCCACATGCACATTGTTTCAACAATCCACAGAGTGCATGTATTTATAAGAATTTTTTATTATGTCGAAAAGAGTGGGTACATGAGAGCAGCTTCAAAAAGCATGCATGAAACTAAAAGTTGGTGACTTTCATAGAAAGCCTTTCTTTTAATATCAAAAACTACGGTCTACAATGACCTTTATTATAACCACTATTTTTCTAACTATTTCTAAAAATAGAACCTTCTATGTGGATTTATTTACAAATTAATTTATAAATCGGATTTATTGATGTCCGCCCTAAAGTCGGAGTATTGATGTCTGCCCTTCATGCTTTCACGCCCTCACGAACCTTCAGCTGCTATATCAAAAACACCAAAACACATTAATACATTAATAAATTAACACTCCAACAATGCATTCTTCAACATATTGTTGGTGCATTTTGCCCAAGCCTACATGCTTGATATGCTTGATATTATCCTCATTTGTAAGTCACATGAGTAGTCATGTGAACACCTCTTGTAAAAGAGTACATTTTATCTCTTGTAAATGGAAAAAGAAAAAAGTAAAAGGATGGCTTACCTCATCCATGATGTAAAAGTAAATTCGTGGCTCCAACTACCAAAATCACGAATTTTTGAGCTGAGGGAATCTCTCCTAACTTTGGGGATCACTTTTAGGTGGAGCCATTCGAATTCGAATTCAAAACTCCCTCCAAGAATAGCTATAAAAGGAGCAAGAAGGAAGAGGCGATTAGCAAGCCTTGTACGTGACCACTTCATGTCATTTTGTAGAGATTGAAGAGCTTACTCCATAGCTCTATCATTCTACTCCCATTGTGCAAAGATTCATTGCCAATGTGGTTGTAATCATATGTGAATCTATACATTTATTATCATCTACCTCTCTGTTTTGTTCTCTGCTATACTCACTCAGAGCAGTAACTTCAGAAGGTCATATCTCGAGTGTTACTGAACCTTTTTCAGTGTTTTAAAGTGCGTTGGATAGCTCTCACTGTCTAGTTTCTACATATAAATTTTCAAGGTCATTGGATTTATACTTTTGGAGATATCTGCATTTTACTGCTTACTGGTCTATCTCTGCAGAGCCCCGAGAATTGTGGGAATGTTCCAGAACTTGATGAAACTTGTTCTCAGTGCTCAGTCCATCATTTGAAGTGTTTTAACTTGGAATAGGAAGCTTGCTAAGTCTATTTGCTATGCCCAAAAGGAATTTTTCTAATTCCTTCCAGGTTGAGAGCACTGTTCATTTTTTCCAGCAGGTGTATGTCCAAAAATAGCAAGTTTTGGGAGCTAGTCATTTCGCAACTTGTCGGTCTTGACTTAAACTTTTGGGATACATGTTCCAAAGTACTTGGCTGATATTTTGGTGGATTTAGGAAGCTCAAAGGGTCTACTAATCAACTCTGAAGTCTCAGTTGGCTGGTGTGAAGCTGGTTGTAGCGGCACCTACTCATCTTTGGATTGCATCCACCATCTCTCTTCACAGTGGTATCAGAGCATAGTCAAGCAACATGGGAGATGGATTTCCATCAACAATTGACAAATTGGATCGAAACAACTACCCGGCATGGTCTCTAAGGATGGAGGCTTACCTTCAAGGAAGGAATCTATATGGATTCATATCCGGAGATGAAGCAATGCCAACCATGAGGAACAAAGGGCAACCATCACATGAAGAAGTGGAAGGACTTTCGAATTGGTGTTCGAAGGATGCACTTGCAAGGTCTTATATTCTAAACTCAATCTTTGATTTTCTTTTACCTCATGTCAAGGGATGCAAGACATCAAGAGAAACCTGGAATGCACTTGCTTCTTTCTTCTCTTCCAACACTCGAGCAAGGAAGAACCAATTGTGGATGGAGTTCACAACAATGAAGAAAAGCCCGAAGCAAAATGTGACTGATTATGTCACAAAGATGAAGGAGATTTCCGACCAACTTGGAAGCATTGGAGAGGTAATTGAAGAGGAGCAAATCATAAGACAAATCATGAATGGAATCAAAGCAGACGACAAGTGGGAGTCATTCACAACAGCCATGGATTTATACATGGATATGCATGTACCCGACCTCAACACACTCATGGGCCAACTCTTCACTCATGAAGCAAAGATTAGCAAAGGTGGTGAGTCCTCAAGAGGTAATCAAACTTCTGCCTTATATTCTGATAAAGCTAAGGTCAAGGACAAGTCAAAGAATAGGAAGAATGAAGATGAAGGAAGCTCTTTCCAAGCAAACTTTGCAGGTAGAGGAAGAGCTAGAGGAAGAGGCAGAGGTGGAAAGCAAGGCAGGGGGAGATTCCAATCATCTCAACCTTGCAACATATGTGGCTTATCTAACCATACTACTGAAGAATGTTTCAGGAATCCAAGGAACTCAAGAGGAAGAGGATTCAATAGAGGTGGCTATGGATCAAATAGAGGTAGGTACAATGGAGGCTACAACAACAACAACTACTACAACAACAATTACAACAACAACAACAACTATCAAAGTGGCCATAGAGGAAGAAGAGATTACAATAACTATGCAGAGGACCAAAGTCAAGAAGATTCATTATTGATTATGAATCTATCAACAAAGAAGGGTAAGGATGATGATCACATATTTTACATTGATTCGGGATGCTCGAACCATGTAGCAGGAAATGTGGCTTTACTTTCTGATTTGGAAGATCCTCATAACAAGCATGAAGTGCAGACAGGAGATGACACAAAGCACTCAGTGGAGAAGATAGGTAATGTGAAGACATCAGATGGGAATATGAACCTCTTAAGCAAAGTCTTGTATGTCCCTACAATTACCAAAAATTTAATAAGTGTTGGACAGATTGTTGAAAAAGGATTGCAGGTTAGATTCAATCGATTTGGAGCATATGTTGAAGACCCAAGGCAAGGCTTTCGAAGGATTGCCAAAGGAGAAAAGACAGGAAGGCTTTTCACTTTTGAAGTGGAAGATACAAAGAACATAGCTTTGTTTAGCTATGGATCTCAAACTCTAACAGAGTTGGAGATATGGCACAAAAGGCTTGCTCACATTGGTGAGAGGACACTCAAACAGATTTGCAGGGACCAAAGTGTACTTGGTTTGCCTAATATCACAAGGCAACACATGATTTATAAGTGTGAAGCTTGTCAACTCGGCAAGGCTCATAGACAACCTTTCAATAAGAAAGGATATATGTATCAAAATCCTTTGGACCTAGTGCACACGGATGTGTGGGGTCCAAGTAAGGAGCCATCTATATCAGGCTCAAGATATTATGTGTCTTTCATAGATGATTGTAGCAGGTGGACCATTCTGTTTTTCATGAAGCACAAGGATGAAGTGTTTAATTGCTTTAAGAAGTATATTGCTCTTGTTGAAAACCAAACAGGTAGGACTTTGAAACGACTCAGATCAGATGGTGGAGGAGAATACTTCTCTTCTGAATTCGATGCCTTCTTGCATGAAAGAGGCATTAAAAGGGAAGTCACTACAAGGTATACACCTGAACTCAATCGTGTAGCAGAGAGGAGGAATAGAGCTATCGTCGAAGCTGCAAGGTCCATGCTCAATGAAAAGGGATTGCCGAACTACCTATGGGCAGAGGCTGTGTCGACAGCCACATATCTCATAAATAGACTTCCATCTAAGTCACTAGATGGAACCACTCCATATGAAGTGTGGAATGGAAGAAGACCTAGTCTAGAGCATTGTAAAATCTTTGGATGCTTAGCCTATGCTCACATTCCTTCTCAAGTAAGAGGGAAATTGGATCCCAAGGCAGAGAAGTGTGTATTCATTGGTTATGATCAAAACCAAAAAGGATATAGATTGTACAATCCAACCAATAAAGGATTTTCTGTGAGTAGAGATGTAATTTTTGATGAAAACAAATCATGGTTTGATGATGACAGGAAAGTGAAGCTGCCATATGACTTGGATGAAGATTTTCCATCACTTCAACCAAAGGAGCCAAAGCAGATTGAAGAAAGTGATTCGGAGATTGACCTAGAAGACTTGGAAAGACTAAAGCTATGGAAGAACAAAGGTAAAGCAAAGATGCAGGATGCTACATATGGACCCGAGAGCTCACATCAACCACTTAGAAGGTCTTCGAGGGAGAAGAAGAAACCAGAGAGGTTTGGTTATGATACTTCTTTGGTCACCAAGCACTCAATCTACATTGCAAAGGATTCAACCAATGAAGAACCTACCACATTTGAAGAAGCACAAAGCAAGAAAGCTTGGAGAGATGCAATGGATGAAGAAATGGAAGCCTTGAAGGAGAATGACACTTGGGAGCTTGTACCTAACAAGCCATCTATGAAGATAATCGGATCTCGATGGATATACAAAATCAAGAAGAATCCAGATGGAAGTATAAATAGACACAAAGCAAGGTTAGTTGCTAAAGGGTTTGCTCAAACCCATGGTATTGATTATGAGGAGACTTTCTCTCCTGTTGCAAAAATGCCTACAATTAGGGTTCTCATTAGTCTTGCTGCATCTAGAAATTGGAATCTTTATCAACTTGATGTAAAGAATGCTTTCTTGAATGGATGGATTTCTGAGGAAGTGTATATGGCACAACCTCCTGGATATGAGGATGCACATCATCCTAACTATGTATGCAAACTAAAGAAAGCTTTGTATGGATTGAAGCAAGCTCCAAGAGCTTGGAATTTCAGATTGGTTACTTATTTGCAGGACCAAGGATTCAAAGCTAGCAAGGCGGATACCTCTTTGTTCATAAAGAGGAATGGATCTGAAGTGATCTATTTATGTGTGTATGTTGATGATATTATTATCACAGGCAATGATCTTGAAGGAATCAAACAGGTAAAGAGTCAAATGAAGGAGGAGTTCAAAATAAGTGACCTCGGACCACTCACTTATTTTCTTGGATTGGAGTTGATCTACACAGATTCAGGTATATACATCACACAAAGGAAGTATGTCCATGACATGCTCGTCAAGTTCAAGATGGAAAATACAAAGTGTGCAGGTACACCTATGGAGCAAAATCATAAGCTTAGTGCTTATGAAGGAGAGCCAATTGAAGACATCACAAGCTATCAAAGCTTGGTTGGAAGTTTGAACTATGCAACACTCACAAGGGTGGATATATGCTATAGTGTTAGCATATTGAGTCAGTTTATGCATAAGCCGAGAAGACCACATATGGAAGCGGCCAAGCGAGTCCTCAAGTACCTAAAGGGGACCATGAATGAAGGTTTGTTCTATTCATATACTTCAGATATTGAGCTAAAGGTCTACTCAGATGCAGATTGGGCCGGATCTAAAGATGATAGAAGAAGCACATCAGGGTATATATCATTTGCAGGTTCAAAAATCATTTCTTGGTCATCGAAGAAGCAACCAACCGTGGCATTATCTTCTACTGAAGCTGAATATAGAGGTTTGGCTAATGCAACTCAAGAAATCATGTGGTTAAAATCTTTGTACACAGATCTTGGACTTCATTCTTCAACACCTCACATTTTTGGTGACAACACAAGCTCACTACATCTAGCAGCTAATCCGGTATACCATGCTAGAACCAAGCATATTGAAGTCCACTACCATTATGTAAGGGAGAAGCTAATGAGCAAGGATATTCAACTATCCTATGTCTCTACAGATATGCAATGTGCAGACATGTTGACGAAAGCTCTTGATGGTACGAAATTAAGTAGATTCAAGTTGATGATTGGTTTGCAAGAAATCAAGGACAATTGAAGACTTATTTGGAGGCCAAGCATGTTAGGCTTGAGGGGGAGCTGTTGGTGCATTTTGCCCAAGCCTACATGCTTGATATGCTTGATATTATCCTCATTTGTAAGTCACATGAGTAGTCATGTGAACACCTCTTGTAAAAGAGTACATTTTATCTCTTGTAAATGGAAAAAGAAAAAAGTAAAAGGATGGCTTACCTCATCCATGATGTAAAAGTAAATTCGTGGCTCCAACTACCAAAATCACGAATTTTTGAGCTGAGGGAATCTCTCCTAACTTTGGGGATCACTTTTAGGTGGAGCCATTCGAATTCGAATTCAAAACTCCCTCCAAGAATAGCTATAAAAGGAGCAAGAAGGAAGAGGCGATTAGCAAGCCTTGTACGTGACCACTTCATGTCATTTTGTAGAGATTGAAGAGCTTACTCCATAGCTCTATCATTCTACTCCCATTGTGCAAAGATTCATTGCCAATGTGGTTGTAATCATATGTGAATCTATACATTTATTATCATCTACCTCTCTGTTTTGTTCTCTGCTATACTCACTCAGAGCAGTAACTTCAGAAGGTCATATCTCGAGTGTTACTGAACCTTTTTCAGTGTTTTAAAGTGCGTTGGATAGCTCTCACTGTCTAGTTTCTACATATAAATTTTCAAGGTCATTGGATTTATACTTTTGGAGATATCTGCATTTTACTGCTTACTGGTCTATCTCTGCAGAGCCCCGAGAATTGTGGGAATGTTCCAGAACTTGATGAAACTTGTTCTCAGTGCTCAGTCCATCATTTGAAGTGTTTTAACTTGGAATAGGAAGCTTGCTAAGTCTATTTGCTATGCCCAAAAGGAATTTTTCTAATTCCTTCCAGGTTGAGAGCACTGTTCATTTTTTCCAGCAGGTGTATGTCCAAAAATAGCAAGTTTTGGGAGCTAGTCATTTCGCAACTTGTCGGTCTTGACTTAAACTTTTGGGATACATGTTCCAAAGTACTTGGCTGATATTTTGGTGGATTTAGGAAGCTCAAAGGGTCTACTAATCAACTCTGAAGTCTCAGTTGGCTGGTGTGAAGCTGGTTGTAGCGGCACCTACTCATCTTTGGATTGCATCCACCATCTCTCTTCACACATATTCCATAATGTATAACAAACCTACCATAACTCCATTTTTTATTGTCCTTTGAGAGATGGAGTATCCAATTTCCCAAGGCTATAGTCCAAAGCTTTGTTCCTCAATGCAATACTTATTCTCTCCATCTTTTGATGTT
>CM035427.1:132944608-132972108 GCA_020310875.1 Ceratopteris richardii | reverse complement strand
AGGAGCTTGCTTCACATAAACCTCTTCTTGCAAATCACCATTCAAGAGAGCTATTTTTCTGTCCAAATGATGTACTTTCCAACTTCAATGGGCAGCCAATGCAACCATGGTACAAATGGTAGCCATGCATGAAGTAGGTGCAAACGTTTCATCATAGTCAATGCCATATTGTTGCGCATATCCTTTGGAAACCAATCTAGCTTTGTAGTGATCAATGCTACCATCAAACTTTCTCTTAATCTTGTAAACCCACTTTGTACCCATGGCATTTTTTCCTTTTGGCAATTCACATAACTCTTAAGTACCATTCCTATGTATGGAATCCATTTCTAATTGCATAGCACTCATCCATTGTGGATCATCACATGCATCTTCAAAAGTAAGTAGCCCTTCATTACATGCTGTTGCAACAACAGAATAATCCACAAAATTACTTGATGCATGGTGAGAGCTTCATCTTGTTATAGCAAGTAAAGGTGCCCTCAATTTGCTATCCAGCAAAGTTTGTTTCAGCCACTTTGGCATAGTTTGTGCATTCTTGATAGACTTGCGTTCATATGTAATACATCATCAACATGTATATCATGCATGGGCTGAATTTCATGCTCATTTTCAACCATATTTTGATGCAAATGTTCAGCCATATGTGACTGGAAATGTCAAGCAGTTGTGATAATATTTGGCTGAAAAATTTTTAGTCATTTTTTACTGGAATTTCTCTGCATTTTTAGCTCTATTTTTTTGGAATTTCTCAGCCCTTTGAGCTTGAGTTGGCTGGTCTACATGGCCATAGTTAAGTGCACCATTTTGGAACAAATGCATGAGTGTATCAAACACATCTTGTGAGCTAACTACTGGCTGTTTTATGCAGTCAAATAGAGGGAAAACTAAATTTTCAGCAAATACCACATCTCGACTCACAATAATTGTGTTCGTCAATGGATGGGACAAATGATATCCCTTACTTTCAGCTCTATAACCAACAAATATACATTTATTGCCTCGCCATCAGGTTTGTGACATTGTTGTGATGGAACAAGAGCATATGCCAAACAACCAAACATGTGCATATGAATAACCATAGACTTATATCCATTCCAAGCTTCATAAGGAGTGATGACTCTCAATGCTTTTGTAGGGCAACGATTCAACACATAGTTTGCACACATGACTGCTTCCATCCAAAACTTATCAGGAAGGTGCTTTCCTTTAACCATAAATTGTGCCATTTCAAGGAGTGTTCTATTTTACGCTTGGCAACACCTTTTTCTTGAGGTGTATATGGCATCACACATTGGTGTGAAATACCTCTTTCACAAAGAAAAACATTGAACTCATGTGACATGTATTCATCACCACGATCCGTGCATAGAGTCAAAAGCTTGTTTGAAGAAAAATTTTCAGCCAGAGCTAAAAATGCTTTGACGCAAGAAAATCTCTCATTGACGGGACCACATACATCACTATGAACAAGCTCCAATTTTCTTGTAGTATGTGTATGATTATCTTTTGGAAAAGAAGCACGATGCATTTTCCCAACAATGCAACTTTCACATGCATGCTTTTCAATGGACTCAAGTGTTGGTAAACCAATAACCATGTCTTTCTTTTGCAAGTAAAGCAAACTATTGAAGTTCAAGTGACTGAAATGAGCATGCCAAAGCTCCATTTTAGCCATGGAAGAAGTATAAGCAACCAAGGCATTTGAAGCAGCCCTCTTGTATGTATCCATGCAATACAAACCATCACATAATGTACCAAACATCACGATAATATCACCATTGCTGAAATCATGAACCATACACTTATCATCAACAAAGTGTACATGAAGTTCGACTTTGGCAATCAACGAAAATGAAATTAAGTTCTTCTTGATACGGAGCACATACAATATATTTTTCATGAGAATCACACCTCCATTTGATGTCCTAAGATCAATTTCTCCTACTCCAATGATAGGATAAGAGGCATTGTTTGCAGATACCACATGTCCTCCTTTAGGTGCATCTTTCAAAGATGCAAAAAATCTTATGCATGAAGTTATGTGCTTTGAAGTACCACTATCAAAGAACCAATCCTATCAGCCTCTCACTCACAACCATAAATTTAGTATGCAAAGATGCATCATGATAACATGCAACAACACATGCCCAAAAATCTTGAGCCATGTTAGCTTCATCATTCTTTGCATTTGTTGAATTTTCAGCAATAGGCATGCCAGATTCCTTCTTCTTTTCATTGTGCTTAATAAGCTTTCTACACTCATCAATAGTTTGACAAACCTATCGGCAATATTTGCATCTCTTCTTTTTTTGCAAATCAGCATCATTAGAGGGATGAGTGGAAGAGGAAGGTTGAGGCTTTGGTTTTGATGAACCCAAAGCTGAACCATACTTGCTTTTCCCTTTTTGTGAGATAGCAAATGCTTGTGTTCCCTCAATCAAACCACTCCTATTTACTCTACATTGCTCTTTGTGCAAAAGAAGAGACATGACCTCATCAAATGCATACATATTGGGATTCCCTTTTGCAACCAAACAAAGTGTAGTGTAAAAGCTTTGAAAAGTTTCCAATAATCCTTTCAACAATGTAGAGATGAGTGATGCATCTGGAAAAATCTCATCTATGTTTGTCAATTGCTTTTTCAAGTCCTTGATGCGTGTCACATACACATCCACCGACTCATTTTCAGCCATACATACATCCTCAAGTTGCTTCCTCAAGTATGTAACACGTGCTTCATTATGCACGGCATACAAAGAAGCAAGAGTGTCCCATGCTTGTCTTGATGTAGAGCATGACCGAATGTGTGGAACTATATGATGCTTCATAGAAAGCGAAATCAATGCATCAGCTTGAGCATCTTTTCCATCTAAGTTGCTTCTGTGTAGGTGGAGAAGGAGAAACCACTATGCTTGAAGAAGAAACTTCATATGTGGCAGTAGATTGTAAAGTAGAAGAACCTACGGGTCTTCGATCTACATGTGCCACTATGTTCCAAAGTTGTTTTGCAACAAGAACATGCTTCATCATGAAAGACCACATTGGATAGTTGGTCCCATCAATCTTATCTTCAACTTGAGGCATGCCAAACAAGTCATTGCTGCCCACCATTTCACTAAAGAGCAAGAATGTGATAGAATATTTACTTCAACGAAAGCTGAAATGAATGCTAAAATTTCAGCTCACAAACCATCACTCTGATGGCGATTTTGACTGCATGAATGGTTTCAAATTGGCGCTAAAACTCTAATGCAATTAGTGGAAATGTTTCTTGGCTATTGAAATTCATTGTTCTATGCTTCAAAGTCGATTTGCACTGTTAAAAGTGCATGTGCATTATGACAAGAAAAACCAGAACTTGAGAAGGAGCTGAACCTTCTTTGATACGACTATTGGGTGTTATGTAGAAGTGTGAGAGACACACGAGAAGCACACAAAATGAGCAAAAATGCAACAAGACACACAGAGATGATGGATGGTTGGAATAGCTCTCTCTATTGACGATATTCAGAAGAGAAGTAAGAGCTGAATAATATCCCTAAGTACAAAGTACCATCACATATGAGTGAATTATGTATGTGGTAACATGGTGAAAAAACCTCTAGGAAGCACTAGAGTAAAAAGTTCCCATGTATAGGGAAAAGGTTCACATCAAAGCTACTCGAGGAGCACATAAGTGTGACTATGACCAACAAGAAGGGTTGGTAAATTCCTTAATGCCTCTACAAGACCTTATCAATGTAGTGGTTTAAAATGACTCCAAATGTCTAGCTAAAGGGACACAAACCTTATCTTTTTTTTCTTTGACTAGTGTTGAGACAAAACTCTCCAATGTTTTTCATGTTCTTGTGCTAAAAAGAAATTTATTATTAATTTTTGCCATAATAGATCAGGGCCTTGAAGTACATTTCAAAACGGATGGTGCAAAATTTCTGGATGGAACATTTAATACTATAGGAGGAGTGCAGAAAGATAACTTGTATGAGTTAAGAGCCCCCATTGCTACAGAAGATAAAGACACAAGTAGACTTTGGCATCAACATTTTCCACATCTCAAATTAGCCATCTTTAGAGAGATGCGAAGAAAATGGATAGTAGCACATTTACTTGCATTTCCAATTTGTAGGAACCATGTGAAGCTTGCATGTTTGACAAGCAATAAAGGAAGGCATTTCCAAAAGAGAGCAGCAATTGAGCTGAAGCTCCTCTAGAGTCGATACATGATAACCTCTATGGTAAAATTTCTCTTTGGGAGGATCTCTCTACTTTTCATCAATAGTTGATGATTATAACATAAAGATGTGTGTGTATTTTATTCAAGAGGAGGATGATAAATTTGAAAAATTTTAAATGTGGCACAAGTTTGTTGAAAATGAAATAGGTAGAAAACTAAAGAAGTTTTGTACTGATAGAGGAGGAGAATTCTTATCAAACTCATATTTTCCATTCTCAAAGAGATGCAAGGAAAAGGGATGGTAGCACATTTACTTGCATTTTCCAATTTGCAAGAACCATGTGAAGCTTGCATGATGCGCAAGAAACAAAGTAAGGAATTTCCAAAAGAGAGGAGCAATCAAGCTCAAGCTCCTCTAGAGTTGGTACATGCTGATTTCTGTGGTGAAATATCTACTCTTGCTTTGGGAGGATCCCTCTACTTTTTGGTAGTTGATGATTATAGTAGAAAGATGTGAGTGTATGTTATTTAGGAGAAGGTTGATGTAGTTGACAAATTTAAAATGTGGCACAAGAATGCTAAAAATGAAATAGATTTAAAAAAACTAAAGAAGTTATGTACTTGTCGAGGAGGATAATTCTTATCAATAAAATTCAACAACTATTGCAATGTTCATGGAATCAAGAGGTAGCTTACTACAACCCACACACATCAACAAAATGTTGTGGACAAAAAAAATAGGATAATAGTTAAGATGCCCTTGTTCATGTTGAAAGCTCAAGATATGCCTCACTCATTTTCAGTAGAAGCAATTAATATGATTGTGTACATTTTGAATGGATGCTACACAAAGGCACTACATGGCATTACTCCTCAAGAAGCATACTTTGGCAAAAATCCTTCAGTTATGCATTTCAATTTTTGGATTTTTTTGTTATGCACATATACCTAAATCAACAAGAACTGAGTTAGGATCAAGAACCAAAAAATGTATCTTCGTAGGATATATTGAAGAGTCTAAAGCATATAGACTTTGGGATCCAAAGGAAAAGAAGATCATCATTAGCCTTGATGTGGTTTCTGATGAGTGACCACACTAGATGGATAACAAAGGTAAACCCACTATTTCATCAACGGAAGAAATAACTCACCTTGTTCCTCCTCGTATACAAATCAAGATCGATGAGGAGGAGACATCAAACAATGAAATTCCTCTAGAAAAGGAAAATTAATTGTTGCCACATAGTGTAAGCCACTACCAAAGTGGGCACAATAGCTTTTTGATGATCATAATCCTCAAATTGATGTTTATCATCTTCAAATGGGCTACATAGATCAAAGAGGATTGAGGAGCAACAAAGAGGCTCACATCGTATTGTCAATATGGCTCTTATGGCTCAAATCATGGGATCAATCGAAGAACCCACAACTATAGACAAAGCACTCAAAAAATTTTATCTTGCAACCTCTTTCTGATTTGTAGACAAATAAAAAAATTTAAGGATCTTATATAATATCTAGAGAGAGTGATCCTCCAATAACATAATATGTATAATCCTCACACAAACCATTGTTGAACTCCTCAACCAAATCACACTCATTTGGATCGACCACTACCAAGAATGGAACAACAATTGCATGTGGATTTATCTTCATCTTCGTTTTGAGATTCTACACATGGAGGTTATGGGGCTCCCCTATCTCAAGAGGCCTCCTTCCTATAAGTGGGTCAATGGGGGGTCTGTGGATGATGGTAATGGGGAGGTGGAATAGTTGCCCCTTCTTCATGAGATTCCTCATGACAATATCCTCTCTAATATTATTCTATTCAGTAAGCAAATTCCCAGATGCAAGCTCTCCACTAGGGGCAATGATATCATCCGAAGAGTCTGAGATTTCTATTGATTCCACATCAGTGAGCTTTGTCATCTTCTTCTAGGGCTTCTTCTCTATGGGATGCTTACCCTTTGACTTTATAGGTGTCATCTTTCATTGCTTGGTCAGCATGATGTTCCATTGTATCCATGGCAAGATATCCACAATCAAATTGTCCGAATCCCTACAAATTTGGATCAGCCTTCCTAGCACACAACATTTTGGACATAGTAGTTCCATCTTTCAAATGGCATTCCTTAATCCTTTTGAAATCTCTAATAGGAAAAGTAGGTTATCTCAGTCCTCATCCTCGTAGTCCACCTTGAACACTAGGCCAAACTGGAAAAACTTGTGTAGCAGTAATCTTTCCCCTCCCATAGGCCCCTGCAAAATACAAGTAGGGTGGCATTTTTTTCTTCTATATATTGAATGCACCACTCCAAGTTTGTCATGTCTCGAAGTGGTCTATCTTTCCTACTAACTTGAGTCTCTTTGGATTTATCTTTCCTCACTGCCTCTTCCTAAATTGGCTTCACACTACTATGGCCACCTGATGATAGGGCCATTGGATTACTTGCATGTTTAGAGGAAAAAAAAATCATCTTCTTTGGCTTCACAGCATGTCCAATGCTTTTGTCCTAGGCACCCTCTCCTGAGCTAAGCATCACCTTCAACTTCTTAACTGACTTCTCCTCACACTTTTCTATGTCCCTAAAGTGTTACAAGAAATCTTAGCCAAGGGCATGACATTTATTTATATGAAGCAACTCGGTGGAGCAACTCGATGCCAGGCATTGACCTTGTGGGCCAAGTCAATGCCAGGCATCAAGCTTGCAGGCCAAGTTGATGTTAGGCATGAACCTCTCAGGCCGAATCAGTGCTAGGCATCGACTTTTTGGGGTAAGTTGATGTCTGGCATCGACTTGGCCTACAACCTCGATGCTTGACATCGAGTTGACCTCTTGGGTTGACTTGGTGCTAGCCACCAACTTTTTGGGGTAAGATGATGGCTGGCATCGACTTGGCTTGCAAACTTGATGCTTGGCATCAACTTGGCCCAAAAGGTTCATGCCTCGCATCAACTTGGCCCGCAAACTCGATGCCTACCATCGAGTTGGCCCACAAGGTCCATGGCTGACATCGACTTGGCATGCAAACTCGATTCCTTGCATCATGTTGGCCCACAAGGTTGATGCATGGCATCGACTTGGCTCAAAAATTTGATGCCGGGCATTCAGTTTGCCCGTAAACTTGATACTTGACATTGACTTGGCCCACAAGCTCGATGCCAAGCATCGAGTTGCACCACCATGACCTTGGACATAAATTTGAATTCATTCAAGCAAAATACACAAATTTATAGGGTTTTATAGAGGAATATTTTTGGAATCTTTATTTGCTGGGTAAATTTGAGTTACTTGTGAAACATTTTGCCAACACCTTTCTTCTCCATTGCTGACTTTCTACTTTTCCTCTGCTTTCTCTACTCTTTTTCTCTCTGTGCTCTTTTGCTCTTTGTGCTCTATCTTGACTCTTGGATGTGGAAAATGAGACTCAACACCTCTCATCTACTTATAGACGTTTGGCTGAATTAAACCAGGAACTAACTTGATATAACTAAGTCAAAGTAGGAAGCGACAAATTTTAGCTAGATCAAACTTGGTTATCCAAAAGGAGTGTTCAACATTTGATCCATTCTTTTGGCTAGAAATGTGAAAAAAAACTCACACTCATACTAAACTCCAAGAAATGTAGAAGAAACTCCAAACTTAGAGTGTTTGACATTTATATATATCCATAAGTGTGTAATAAATGTACAAGAACTCCACCCAACTCCAAGAAACTCCACCCAACTCAAGTACGAACTCTTGATATATTTAGGTAGTGATGTGTGTGAACACACTAGGACTGCCGGGGCACTTTTTTCCCTCTTTAGGAGGTTTTTTTCTCTCAGCTTGTATATACGCCTATTTCCCTAATGGGCTACTTATCTTTGTACATTCTCTAGTAATTCATTCAGTATTGTGTGTTTGTACTCCAAGCTTCTTCTTCTTCCTTGTGATGTTCGCGTGCTTCTGCAGACGTCTAACTCCAACAATTGGTATTAGAGCAGGTCGTCGCTTCATCTAGGGCGTCATCAACACTCCTCGTTTGTAGTCTCAGAATCGCATGAATTTTGGTGGGCATACTCAGCGTGTTTTCGAGATCAACACAGCTTCGCGTTGTGGTGCCGAAATCGCGATCTGAGCTCGTTTCGACCTCCGAACGCACTATCATAGCGCTTTTGTAGGCTATTTCGTCTTTTTGTGCCAAAGGTATATACCAGTTTCTATTCGCTAGTATAAGCGTCTTGAAGTCTGCTACAGGTCTAGCAAAACTCATCTGGGCACTTCTGTTCAACTTTTTGAGATATAGTCAATTTTTTGCATCAAGGTATTTTAGTCACCGGCCATGGCTGAAAGCAGTGATGTATTCCATATGTTGGTTGTTGAGGATAAGTTGGATGGTACCAACTACCCATTATGGGCTTGTATGATGCGACATGTATTGGTTGCAAAAGGATTGTGGAACATTGTGCAAGGTGTTGAAAGACATCCTGTTACACCTGTAACAACAGGTACTACAAATACACGTGCTGGAGCTGATGAAGATGGTCTCAAAGATGATACTCCGCAGATTCCTGTTTGTGCTGCTGTTTCTACTGCACCTACTGTAGAGCAGATTCGTTGGGATGGCAGAGATGCCCAGACACATGCATTGATAGTTTTGTCTGTCAAAC
This sequence comes from Ceratopteris richardii, assembly GCA_020310875.1. Taxonomy (NCBI): domain Eukaryota; kingdom Viridiplantae; phylum Streptophyta; class Polypodiopsida; order Polypodiales; family Pteridaceae; genus Ceratopteris; species Ceratopteris richardii. The sequence continues at coordinate 132,963,277 of CM035427.1, read as the reverse complement.
GTGCCATTATTCCTCATATTCGCTCTTGCAGAACAGCTAAGGATGCTTGGGATACACTTACCACATTGTACCAAGCTAGGAATGAGGCTCGTGTTACTTACCTCCGAAAACCGTTGGAGAGTGAGCACATGAATGAAGGTGATTCTATGGACAGTTTCCTAACGAAGATCAAAGACTTGAAGGAACAATTGATTTCTGCTAATGAGGTTATACCAGATAGCTCACTTGTGCAGACCGTTCTGAATGGTCTTCCTGATTCATATCAGAGTTTTGCTTCTACTCTTCGTTTGATGATGAAAGGCAATTCGAATGCCTTATCAGTTGAGGAGTTAGTCTCTGTTCTGTTGTAGGAAGATCTGTCCAGGCAGAACAGGTCCATTATGCGAGTTGCAGATCAAGCTTTCCTAGCTAGTCAGAAGGGCAAAGGAAAATGGAGCTCTTCAACTAGTAAGCACAAATCTGCTAATTCTGCATATTCGAAGAAGGAAGATAAAGATGAGAAGAAATCAGAAAAGCAGAAATTGTTTTGTAAGTACTGTAAAGGGAAAGGCTGCTAAAGAGGCAAAGAAGAAAGAGGCTGGAATGGTTGTTGCAGAGGCCTCTACACCAAAAACAGAGTCTACAAATCTTGTGCACGAAGAAGAATGGGCATTTACTATTGTCTGCAGTTTTGACCCATCTTCTCATGAGCAGTGCATGTCTGCAGTAGACTCAGATGTTTGGTATTTTGACAGTGGGGCAACCAAACATATTACCTTGCAGCACAGTTTCTTCTCTTCACTCGAGCCTGCCCCTATAGGGAATATTGTTACATGCACCAACAACTCCTCTTATCCTCTTATGGGAGTTGGTAAGATCATTTTGACTACTGTTGATGGTAGTTCTTTCACTTTGTCAGATGCTTTATTTGTGCCACGGATCAAGAAGAATCTGTTATCAGTTTCTGCATTAGCCAAGATTGGCTTGGTTGTGAAATTTGTTGATGACAGATGTACAGTTCATGATCTGTCAAATGGCGATGTGATTATTGCTTCTGGCATTTTATGTCGTGGGTTGTATAAGCTCATAGACCATGAAAGATCTGAAAATGATTTGGCATGTGCAGTAAATAATTCGCAGGGTATGTCAGATGCAAAGCTTTGGCATGCATGCTTTGGTCATCTGAATTATGCTAGTTTACTACGCCTGCAGAAATCTGAAATGGTGTCCTCGTTGCCCCAACTTGAGGCGCCTGGAAAACATGTTTGTGAAGGATGTATTTTGGGCAAAATGCAGCGTTCATCCTTTCCAAAAGATGGTTCAGTTCGGGCTACTCAGAAATTGCAGCTTGTACATAGGATGTCTGTGGTCTTATGCAGACACCTTCTTTTGGAAATTATCTTTACTTCGTGACTTTCATTGATGATTTTTCCAGGCATACATGGGTATATCCATTGAAGGCAAAGTCCGAAGTGTTCATGTGCTTCAAACAGTTTCTGGTTTTGGCTGAAAATCTGTCAGCATGTAAAATGGGCACCCTCCGTTCTGATCGAGGGGGGGGATATATGTCTTCTGATTTTAATGCATTTCTGGTTGAACGTGGGATAAAACACCAGTGTACAGTGCCGTATACACCTCAACAGAATGGAGTTGCTGAACAGAAGAACAGGTCTCTCATAGAGATGGCGAGGTGTATGGTCAAGAGTCAGGCTTTACCTCATAGTTTCTGGCTTGAGGTTGTCATGTGTGCAGCATATGTACTGAACAGATGTCCCACTAAAGCGCTGTAGTCTATCACTCCATATGAGTCTTGGCATGAGTGCAAGCCATCTGTTGCTCATCTGCGTGTTTTTTGTTGTTTCGCATATGCACTAGTGCCTGAACAACATCGCAAAAAAGTGGATGATAAGGCAGTAAAATGTATTTTTGTTGGGTACAGTTCTGAAAGTAAAGGTTATCGTCTGTATCATCCACAGACTAAACGCATTCTAGTTAGCCATGATGTTGTCTTTAAGGAAGATGCTATTCAGCCATTGCTTTCATGTACTAAGGAGACATCTGTTAGCTCCAAAGACATGTATGATACTTTGATGACTCTTTTTACAGGTGGACAGTCTAGTGCTGGTCCTAATGAGGCAACTTCTCAGCCTTTGCAAGTTTCATATGATGATGCAGATCATTCCATTTCTGATGCAGATTTATGTTGACGACATGCTGCTCACTGGTCCTATTGAGAAGCATATTGCTGATTTTAAAACTGATTTGCATGCCTCATTTGAGATGTCTGATTTGGGGCATTTGCATCACTATTTGGGCATTCAGTTTATGCAAGTTGATGGTGGAATGGCTTTGTGTCAAACGAAATATATTGACACATTATTGTACTGTTTTGGCCTTGAAGACTGTAAGCCTATTGCCACTCCTATGGAGACAGGTTTACGATCGAGTCTTCATGATGCTGGAGATGCATTTGATGTTGTTCTCTATCAGCAAGTTGTTGGATGCTCGATTTACTTATGCATTACTCGGCCAGATATTCAGTTTGCTGTCTCACAGATGAGCAGGTTTATGCATTGCCCAAGAGTCATGCATTGGAAGGCGGTTAAGCGCATCTCGCTACTTGAGTGGTACTCGGCTACTTGGGTTGTTTTATCCCAAGGGGATCACTACTACCAGATTTGCATGCTTTTTTTGACTCAAATTGGGTTGGTTGCTATGATACTCGTGTGTCCACCAGTGGTTTTTGCTTCATGCTTGGTAGCTCATGTATATCTTGGTTGAGCAAGAAGCAGCCTACTGTGGCCACTTCCAGTTGTGAGGCTGAGTATAAGACAGCTTTCACGGCTACTATTGAGTGTGTGTGGCTCAGACACCTTATGGCTTATTTGGGTGTTGGTCAGACTTCTGCCACCACCATCTTCACTGACAGTCAGAGCGCATTGGCAGTTGCGAGGAACCCTCTGTTCCATGCTCGCACTAAGCACATTGAGGTGCATTATCATTATGTCAGGGAGAGGTTCTCTGCTGGGGAGATCAGCTTCGCATGTGTGCCCACGCAAGAGAACATTGCAGACCTTTTCACGAAGGCTCTGCCTAGGGAGAAGTTTGAAGCTTTTCGCAAACCTTTGGGCTTACTTCCTTTTGTGGAGTGATTTCCACATAGCTTGGCACTTCCTTATACATGAGTGCCAGCTACTTGTTCACCGCATCACTCCTAGGGGGGATTTGTTGATATATTTAGGTAGTGATGTGTGTGAACACACTAGGAACGTCGGGGGACTTTTTTCCCTCTTTAGGAGGTTTTTTTCCCTCGGCTTGTATATATGCCTATTGCCCTAATGGGCTACTTATCTTTGTACATTCTCTAGTAATTCATTCAATATTGTGTGTTTGTACTCCAAGCTTCTTCTTCTTCCTTGTGTTGTTCGCGTGCTTCCGCAGACGTCTAACTCCAACAAGAACTAGCATAGCGGCATGCAAGTGTACTCATTTCATCACATACAAAAATGGTTTTTAAATAGGAATTTAATACATCGTAAGTGCTAACTGATACATAAGTGTCTTGTATTCATGTCTATCTAAATTATAAATGAACCAATTTAACTAGAAGGAGTAACAAAATCAAAGGACACATCATGGTGTCTCTACAATAAGTGAATCATTCACAAGTAGAGATTCATTCATCGAAAGGAATGCTCTAACAAAATCAAAAGACACATCATGGTGTCCCTACAATAAGTAAATCAATCATTCACAAGTTGACATTCATTCATCAAAAGAAATGATCCATTAATCTTCACTTGAACGTTTATTCTACTTTAGCTAGTACTTTAACTTTCTCTTCAAATCAGCTCATCGGTATTTTCTTCTATTGGATAGTGTGCAAAGGAAACACATAAAAGAGCATCCATTAGTATACATTACATTAATTTATGCACTTGCATTTTCTTTATATTTTCTTTATTTCTCTATGTTCTTTTTCCCTATCTCTCTCTACATCTATCTGTGTTTTATTCTCTCTCTCTCTCTCATCTCTCTCTTTGAGTTCCTAACTTAAGCTATGATCAAATAAGTGTTATAATATTTTCCTACATACATACATATATTTTCCCACATATCCATAAGTTCTCCACATTCCACCCAACTCTAAGAAATGTACAAGAAACTCCAAACTTAGAGCATTTAACATTTAGATATATCCATAAGTGTGTGTTGGACATTTGATCCATTCTTTTGGTTATGTCCACAATCTAACCTGTGATCAATGTGGCATTATGCCAAATGTGTTTTGGAGGTTGCCTATCTCATTTTCTAAAGCTTGATGGATTGTACATTGATGGATTTCCTATCATGCAGCTTTTCTCAAATTTTTAATTAGCAATCAAATCATAACTCTTAATGATTCTTGATTGTGACACGGGATCATAAAGAAAGACATAAAGTCAAATCATACTTCTTAATTTTGATTGTACAACCCATAATAATGGGCAATATCCATCTTTATGATTATCTAGATATGTTATTTGGGAGATATAATCACTTGATTTTACACTTCCATTGTGCTCCAACACTTCCACTATCAATGAAGATGGGCTCCCTCTTTTTGGTAGATGTCTGGGTAGCACCTATCTCTAGTGATCTTGATAGGCTTTCAAATTGGTTGTTTTTAGTTTATACTTTCATGAACTATGTCCATGTCTTAGAATGTATCAATGGTTCCGTGCTTTCTTTTGAGTAATTTAAGTTAGATTCTCAATGCAACAATGCTCAATCTGACCCACCTATTGAACCCGATCCACCTATTGATCTCTCTTTGGATTCAAGTGCATGTGGAGCAAAGTATGTACTTAGCAGAGAGAGAGAGAGAGAGTACAAAGCATGTGGTGTTTTAAGTGAAGGCATCATGAATTAAGTCAAAGAAGATTTCAACTCCTTACTTAAGATAGACAAATTCCATTGGACATTATTAAGCATTGTTGTGGAGAAACTAAAGCAGCTAAGAGAGAAATTCTTCCATTTAGATAGTGAAAGGAAAGATATATACCTTGTTTTTCACATGCCAGTGATTGAGTATAACATGTGAGTAACACATGTTGCTTTTGAATATTACTTTAGTCAAGAGATCCAATGTTGTAGGGATACATTTAAAACTCTGGTGGGTGTGGGGAATTGTAGAATACATAAGATTCATTAAGGGCTTATCAGTGGAGATATCTTTTTTTATACATATTAGGGAGCTGGGACCAAAGGATCTATTGGACGTCATGCAATGAGTTGGAAGATGAACTATTTTAGTTTGCATTGTGAAGTTCTGCCTACAAGTGGAAGGTTACACATGTCAGATAACTTTACTCACCAAGAAGTATTCCAAGTCTATAAAGAAGAGATGGAAAGTAAAAATGAGAATTATGTCCTGTATCAACATTTTTACTTGATTATGGAAGGAAGAGTTTAACAATGTGAGTATTTCTCGTAAAGTTAGAATGGTTGAATGCTCAATTTGCACCACTTTGAAAAACATGGCAAAGGGGCCCACAACACCACAAGAAAAAGATAATTTTAAAAGTTTTCTAAAGAAGGATGATGAGAGTCAAGCTTTAGAAAAAAGGAAACCAATTCAGCATTCGAAGTAAAGCACTCAAAAAATCTAAAGCATTATATGTGTTTTTTGATTGATGGTATGGATTGAAAGAAAACATGTTTGCCCCATTTTGCTCACAGTCATGAGGACATTGGAGATAAACTTCTTGTGCAAATGCATTTGGTTGGTGCTTTGGTACACAATGGAACCATAAAGTTGAAGGTTTTCTTCACATATCCCAATGTTCATAATAATCCAAACCTTACAGTTACTGTGATTCATTAAAGTTTTTCAATCGTGAGAGGGTTTTTTTGCCACCAAATTTGTATTTGTAGCTTGAAAACATTGCAAGGGAGAATAAGAATTCTACATTCTTTGGATATTTATGCATGCTTGTTGATAGACAAGTGTTTCAGAAGGTTAAGGTAAATTTCCTTTTGGTTGGGCACACTCATGATCACATTGATCAAATGTTCAGTACATTCTTTAAGAACTTGGCATGCCATAACGCTTTTACTCTTCCAATATTATTTGTGTGAACTTCTGAAGCATATACTCCAAAGCCTGAAGTTCAACACCTTACACAAATTTATGGATTCAAGCAGTTTTTCTTAGCAGTGTTGGTGTAAGTCACAAGCCTACACATTTGGCTTGAAGGATACCTTGAAGTTCATTCACATTTGAGAAGCATAGGAACCAATGCTAGTGGTTGATTACCACCTTGCCTTTTGTAAAAGTCACATTTGATTTTGGAATCTTTGTAAACAACTACCAAAGGAACTCGTAGAAAAAGTTAGCTTTGATTGATAGAATATCTCCTAGGATGTAGGAGCATGATTAGAGGGAGCCAAAAGTTTGAATTCAAATTCAAACTTTAACTCAACTACTATAAAAGTGATTATGAAAAAGTCGCAGGTAAGACTCATCATTCCCGAGCTCATCTCTATCAATTCTGAGTGTGTGTGAGGCCTACACTCTAGCCCACACCTATCTACACCATTAGGCAATGATCTTCATGCCAATGGTATTGTATACAAGTGTTCATTAATACATATATCTACATTGTTCATTTTTGAGTTCTCTGTCATACTACTTGAAAGTCTGTCAACTTGTGGAGAGCATATCTCACTCATTTCTTCACCAAATTCAAATATCTAAAGCTTATTGGAATTCCTCAAAGTTGTCTACATGCTATCAAAATTTGAAGGATTTCTATTCAGCCATTTCAGAGAAAAGCTCATCGAGGTGATCACTGGTCAAAGTCTACAACAGTCCTAAAAAATCGGGGGTAAAGGTTTACTTGCTAAATTGATTTCTCTGAGCATAGTTAGATACCCCTAAAAGGAATTTTTGCAATTCCTACTGTGCTGGTCATATTGAACTAGAGATCCAGTAGGCGTCAAGTCAAAAATAGAAAGTTTTCTTGGAAGCTTGAAGTTCAAAGTTGTCTGTTTTGATTCAATCTTTACATTCATCATTTCCAAAGTACATAGGCCACTTTATGGTGTCATTGGAAAGCTAAGGAGGTCCACTTATCAACTCTCAAGCATACAAGGGCTGGTACAAAGCAGGATTTGGCAGTACCTACTCAATCTCTTGGAGTGTCCATCCATCATTCCCAACAGTGGTATCAGATCAAATTAAGGTAAAATGGGAGATGGTTTTCCTTCATTCATTGATAAATTGGACAGGAACAACTATCAGGCATGGTCTCTAAGGATGAAGACATACCTACAAGGAAGGAGTCTTTATGGATACATCTCATGAGATGAGGAATCGCCCTCATTCAAAACCTGAGGACTACCAACAAAGGAAGAACATGAAAAGCTCAACACATGGTGTGCCAAGGATGCATTAGCAATGTCTTACTTACTCAACTCCATCTCTGAATTTCTTTTGCCACATATCAGAAATTGTAAGACATCCCAAGAGACTTGGGAAACCTTGTCATCTTATTTCTCTTCCAACACAAGGGCTAGAAAAAATCAGTTGTGGATTGAGTTCACCACATTAAGGAAGCAACCTAAGCAAGATGTTTCAAAGTTTGTGACCAAGATTAAAGGTGTAGCAGATTAGTTAGCAAGCATAGGAGAAGAGATTGAAGAAGAGTAGATAGTAAGGCAAGTGATTAATGGGATCAAAGCTGATGACAAATGGGAAAGCTTCACCACTGCCATGGACCTTTACATGGATATGCATTTTCTAGACCTTACCACTCTCATGGGACAATTGTTCACTCATAAAGCAAAGCTTGGAAATGTTAAGACTTGTGATGGAAATCAGAACTTGTTGAGTAGGGTACTATATGTACCAACCATTACCAAAAACCTGATGAGTGTTGGACAGATTGTGAAGAAAGGTTTGCAGGTCAGATTCAACCAATTTGGAGCATTTGTGGAGGATCCTAATAAGGGATTCAAGAGAATAGCGAAAGGAGAAAAATCAGGTAGACTTTTTACTTTTGAGCTAGAAGACATAAAGAATATTGCACTATATAGTTATAAAGATCAAACACTTTCAGAGCTTGAGATTTGGCATAAAAGATTAGGGCATGTAGGAGAAAGAACATTGAAACAGATATGCAGGGATCAATGTGTAATTGGAATACCCAATGTTTCCAAACAACACATGATACACAAATGTAGTGCTTGTCAGTTTGGGAAGTCTCACAAGTTACCCTTCTCAAGGAAAGGCTACATGCATGAGGACTATCTAGAGCTTGTCCATACAGATGTATGGGGACCAAGCAAAGACCCCTCAATCTCAGGATCAAGGTACTATGTATCTTTTATTGATGATTATAGCAGATGGACTGTGTTATACTTTATGAAGCACAAAGATGAAGTGTTCAATTGTTTTAAAAAATATATTGCACTTGTTGAGAATCAAATAGGGAAAAATCTAAAGAGGCTAAGGTCAGATGGAGGAGGTGAGTACTTTTCCAATGAGTTTGAAGACTTCTTGCAGGATAGAGGCATTAAAAGAGAAATCACCACAAGGTATACTCCTGAACAGAATGGGGTAGCTGAGAGAAGAAATAGGTTGATTGTTGAAACAGCTAGGTCTATGTTGAATGAAAAAATGTTACCTAATTACCTATGGGCAGAGAGTGTTTCTACTGCCACTTACCTCATAAACAGGTTACCATCTAAGTCCCTTGATGGGATGACACCCTATGAAGCATGACATGGTAAGAGACCCTCACTTGATCATTGCAGGATATTTGGATGTGTAGCATATGTACACATTCCCTTTCAGATAAGAGGTAAGCTAGACCCTAAGGCTGAGAAGTGTATCTTTATTGGATATGATGTAAATCAAAAAGGATACAAATTTTACAACCCTTCCAATAAGGGATTCATGGTTAGTAGAGATGTTGTCTTTGATGAAAATGATTCTTGGTATGAGAATGAATGCAGGAAGTTTAAACCACCCTATGACTTGGAGGAGGAGTTTCCAAGTCTTGCTAAGGAGGAACCTACTCAGAATGAAGACACCACTTCAGATGATGAAGATATTATCAACCTTGAAGAGTTCAAGGCATGGAAGTCCAAGGGCAAAGTCAAAATGAAGAAGCTTGAAGACATACCTGAATCTTCAAATCAATCAATCAAAAGATCACAAAGGGAGAGCAAAAAATCTATTAGATATGGGTATGATACATCTCTTGTTACTAAGCACTTTGTTTATCTTGCCAAAGACTTGTCAATTGAAGAACCAGGATCATATGAAGAAGCCATAACCAAGACAGAATGGAAGGAAGCTATGGATGAGGAGATTGAAGCACTCAAAGAAAGTGACACATGGGAGCTAGTACCAAAGAAAGAGTCCATGAAGGTAATTGGATCCAGATGGATCTATAAAATCAAAAGAAATTATGATGGGTCAATTAACAGGTACAAAGCCAGATTGGTGGCCAAGGGTTTTGCACAAACCCAAGGCATTGACTATGAAGAGACATTCTCACCTGTGGCCAAGATGCCAACTATTAGAGTGTTGGTAAGTGTGGCTGCATCAAAAAATTGGAACATGTATCAATTGGATGTCAAAAATGCTTTCTTGAATGGATGGATTTCAGAGGAGGTATATATGTCACAACCTCCTGGCTATGAGGACCCAAACAAGGTAACATATGTGTGCAAATTGAATAAAGCTCTATATGGATTGAAGCAGGCACCTAGGGCATGGAATCACAGGTTGACTACATACCTGCAAGACCAAGGTTTTGTCATGATCAAGGCAGTCACTTCTCTATTCATCAAGAGAAGTAATTCAGAGGTAATATACCTATGTGTATATGTTGATGATATCATACTTACAGGTAATGATGTAAATGGAATCAGGCAAATCAAGAACCAGATGATGAAGGAGTTCAAGATCAATGATCTTGGTCTACTAAAGTACTTTCTTGGACTTGAGTTAGTTTATACTAACTCTGGAATATATATCACTCAGAAAAAATACATACAGGATATGTTAAAAGAAGTTTCATTTGCAGGATGCCAAAGTTGCAAGTACTCCAATGGAGGTAAACCTAAAACTAAGTGCCCATGAAGGTGATGAAATTGATGATATTCCAGGTTATCAAAGCATTGTGGGTAGCTTGAATTATGCTACCTTAACAAGGATAGATATTGCATATGGAATTAGTGTGCTAAGTCAGTTTGTGCACAAGCCTAGAGCACCTCACATGGAGGCTGCCAAGAGAATCTTGAAGTATCTCAAGGGCACACAAAATCATGGTTTGTATTTCCCTTACACTTCAGATTTAGATATCAAGATTTATTCAAATGAAGATTTGGCAAGATGCAAGGATGATAGGAGGAGCACTTCTGGATACATTTCATTTGCAGGAGATAAACCAATATCATGGTCTTCAAAGAAGCAACCTACTGTTGCTTTGTCTTCTACAGAGGCAGAGTATAGAGGTTTGGCTAATGCCACTCAAGAAGCCATATGGATCAAGCTATTGTTTGCAGAATTAGGTTTATATACTAGGTCACCATTGATCGTTGGAGATAATACAAGCTCACTTCACCTTGCAGCTAATCCTATCTACCATGCTAGGACCAAACATATAGAGGTCCATTACCATTATGTAAGAGAAAAGCTATTAAGCAAGGACATTCAACTTAGTTATGTATCAACCAACATGTAGTGTGCAAACTTGTTAACTAAAGCATTGGATGGAACCAAAATTTGCAAGATTAAATCAATGATTGGATTGTAGGATATACATGAAGATTGAAGATGAAGACCAAGCCAAAATGTTTGGCTTGAGGGGGAGTTGTTGGTGTAAGTCACAAGCCTACACATTTGGCTTGAAGGATACCTTGAAGTTCATTCACATTTGAGAAGCATAGGAACCAATGCTAGTGGTTAATTACCACCTTACCTTTTGTAAAAGTCACATTTGATTTTGGAATCTTTGTAAACACCTACCAAAGGAACTCGTAGAAAAAGTTAGCTTTGATTGATGGAATATCTCCTAGGATGTAGGAGCATGATTAGAGGGATCCAAAAGTTTGAATTCAAATTCAAACTTTTACTCAACTACTATAAAAGTGATTATGAAAAAGTTACGGGTAAGACTCATCATTCTCGAGCTCATCTCTATCAATTCTGAGTGTGTGTGAGGCCTACACTCTAGCCCACACCTATCTACACCATTAGACAATGATCTTCATGCCAATGGTATTGTATACAAGTGTTCATTAATACATATATCTGTTGGTGCAACACAAGCCTTCACATTTGGCTTGGATATCTACATTGAAGATTATACATGACGCAAAGACCATAGGAACTTATGCCTATGATTTATTACCAGTTTACCTCTTGTAAAAATATAAATGACTTGGCGTATTACGCAATCACGCCTAATTGATTGAAAGTCGTGAAAAGGCGGTTGATTGTTCGAGAGAATATCTCAATCAATTTTTTAGGTGAGAAATTTTAGGAGATTGATTTGAATTCTAATTCAAGTCATCACTCAATTCCTATAAAAGCTACGAGGAAAAATGTCGCGTGAGGCTCTCCAATAACTCCGAAGCATTACTGTATCAATCAGTGAGTGTGTGAGGTCTACTTTATAGCCTACACCTCTGAGTACCATTGAGCTATGTTTATCATGCCAGTGGGAATGTACATTTACATGATCTAATACAAATACTTACATTCATCTACTCTATGATTCTCTGAGTCATCATCTTCAAGTCTGTCAACCTTGAAGAAGTATATCTCAGGATCTACTGAACCAAATCAAGTGATTCAAAGCTTGATAGATTCAGTTCTAATCATATCACAAGCATACAAAGTTTGAAGTTACTTGGTTCAGCCAATCTTGAGAAATCAAGAAATTACAGTCAAAGTGTTCACTGTTGCAATTCTTACAGTAAACGAGTAATTTTCCGGTAGAAGAACGAAGTAGATCTTGCAGAGTAATGCGAGGCTTCTTATGAGAGATAGCTCACTCTATAGCTAGACATCTCTACTTTTAGTTGATTAATTTTTCCGGTGGAAAAGATATCTATACACTGTACAAAATCTGACCGAAAAGAGGCTGTCTAAACTAGAGAAGTTTTTTCTTAAACTTCAGAAAAAGTTCTGTTAGTTAAGAGAGTTCATGTGTCACTTCCTTACTTCATGTATGTTTATTTGAAGTAACTATAAACAAAATTATAGTTCATTCCGGTACAATTCCGGTACAATTACGGTAACAGTACAGTGGCGGTCTGGTGAAATTTCGGTCTGGTGAAATTTCGGTCTGGTGAAATTTCGGTGAAATTTTTTCCAGTATAGTTAGAACACAGTCTTATATCAGTTTCCACAAGGCTCAGTCTTTGCTGCATCATCAAGGAGTAGAAACAAAGAAAAAGATCAAAGAGGGCTGGTGCAAAGCAGGATTAGCAGTACCAACTCAATCTTCTGAGTGCATCTAACCATCACTCGCAACAGTGGTATCAGAGCAGTAAGGTAATCATGGGTGATGGTTTCCCTTCCTTCATTGACAAATTGGATAGAAATAATTACCAGGCTTGGTCATTGAGAATGAAGACCTATCTACAAGGGAGAAGCTTGTATGGATACATTTCAGGAGATGAGGAGTTGCCCTCATTCAAGACCAGAGGACTACCTACAAAGGATGAACATGAAAGGCTCAACCAATGGTGTGCAAAAGATGCTTTGGCAAGGTCATATCTCTTAAACTCTATATCTGACTTTCTTTTACCTCATGTAAGAAATTGCAAAACTTCCCAAGAGACTTGGGAAACCTTGTCAACATATTTTTCATCAAGCACAAGGGCCAGAAAGAATCAGCTATGGATTGAGTTTACAACTCTTAGGAAACAGTCAAAACAATGTGTCTCAGACTTTGTCACCAAAGTCAAAGACATTGCAGATCAACTTGCAAGTGTTGGAGAAGAAATTGAGGAAGAGCAGATAGTCAGACAGGTAATCAATGGACTAAAGGCTGATGACAAATGGGAGAGCTTTACCACAGCAATGGACTTATACATGGACATCCAAGCACTCGATCTAACAACTCTGATTGGACAACTCTTTACACATGAAGCAAAGATCACAAAGAATGGAGAGCAATCAAAAGGTAACAATCCCTCTGCCCTATTTACTGATAAGAGGACTAAAGACAAGGGTAAAAGCAAGAAGGTTGATGAAGAAGGCTCTACCTCCCAAGCAAACTATGCAGGGAGAGGTAGATCATCTAGAGGTAGGGGCAGAGGAGGTAAGTCAGGTAGGGGGAGACCCTACAATCAATCTCCATGCAATATCTATGGCTTGTCTAACCATACTACAGATGAATGCTACAAAAATTACAAGAACCAAAGAGGAAGAGGCTACTCAAGAGAAGGATACTCTCAAGGCAGAGGTAGATTCAACCAATCTCAAGGCTACCATGGCTACAACAATAATTATAACAACAACTACAATCACAATAGCAACTATCAAGGTGGATACAGAAATAGGAAAGACTACAACAATTATGCAGAGGAGCAAGATGATTCCTTGTTGATTATGAACATGACATCTAAGTCAGGTATCAATGATGATCACTTATTCTATATTGATTCAGGTTGTTCTAACCATGTAGCTGGTAATGTGGCATTACTCTCTGATTTGGAAGAACCCACGGGCAAACATCAAGTGCAGACAGGTGATGACACAAAACATTCAGTTGTTAAAGTAGGCAATGTTAAAACATGTGATGGTAATCAGAATTTATTGAGCAGAGTATTGTATGTTCCAACAATCACCAAGAACCTAATGAGTGTAGGTCAGATTGTGGAAAAAGGTCTACAGGTCAGGTTCACTCAATATGGTGCATATGTGGAGGATCCAAGACATGGATTCAGAAGAATAGCAAAGGGACAAAAATCAGGTAGGTTATTTACTTTTGAGCTTGAAGACACCAAAAACATTGCTCTGTACAATTACAAGGATCAGACGCTATCGGAATTGGAAATTTGGCACAAGAGGTTAGGTCACATTGGTGAAAGGACCTTAAAGCAAATGTGCAGGGATCAATGTGTGCTTGGGATACCTAATATATCCAAGCAACACATGATATACAAGTGTGGGGCTTGTCAATTTGGTAAGTCACACAGATTGCCCTATACCAAGAAAGGTTTTATGCATGAAGATTATCTGGAATTAGTGCATACAGATGTTTGGGGACCTAGCAAGGAGCCATCCATATCTGGATCAAGGTACTATGTGTCCTTCATTGATGACTATAGCAGGTGGACTGTCTTATACTACATGAAACATAAAGATGAAGTGTTTAATTGTTTCAAGAAGTATCTTGCACTGGTTGAAAACCAAACAGGAAGAAACTTGAAGAAGCTAAGGTCAGATGGAGGAGGAGAATACTTCTCAAATGAGTTTGAAGACTTCTTGCAGGAAAGAGGCATCAAAAGGGAGATCACTACAAGGTACTCACCTGAACAAAATGGGGTTGCTGAAAGAAGGAATAGACTCATTGTAGAGACAGCTAGGTCTATGCTTAATGAAAAGAAGTTGCCAAATTATCTATGGGCAGAGAGTGTATCTACTGCCACATATTTAATTAACAGGTTGCCATCAAAGACACTTGATGGAATGACACCCTATGAGGCTTGGCATGGTAAGAGACCATCTCTGGATCACTGCAAAATCTTTGGGTGTGTTGCATATGTGCATATTCCCTCACAGGTAAGGGGAAAGCTAGACCCTAAAGCTGAAAAATGTATCTTCATTGGTTATGACTTGAACCAGAAAGGATACAGATTCTACAACCCCTCAAACAAAGGCTTCAAGGTAAGCAGAGATGTCATCTTTGATGAAAATGATTCATGGTATGAAAATGAGTGCAGGAAAGTTGGCCTACCTTATGACATGGAAGAAGACTTTCCCAAGCTTATCAGGCAAGAACCAATTCAGAAAGAGGACACAAGCTCAGATGATGAGGACACCATCAACATTGAAGAGTTCAAGGCTTGGAAATCCAAAGGGAAGATGAAGATGAAGCAACTAGAAGACAATCCAGAATCCTCAACTCAAGCTATGAGGAGATCTCAAAGAGAAAAGAAGAAACCTATTAGGTATGGGTATGATACTTCACTTGTAACCAAGCACTCTGTATATCTTGCAAAGGATATCTTGAATAAAGAACCAGGTACATTTGAAGAAGCAATCACTAAACCAGAATGGAAGGAAGCAATGGATGAAGAAATGGAGGCTCTCAAGGAGAGTGATACTTGGGACTTGGTACCCAAAAAGGACTCCATGAAGGTGATAGGATCCAGATGGATCTACAAACTCAAAAGAAACTCAGATGGCACAATAAACAGGTATAAAGCTAGGTTGGTAGCCAAGGGTTTTGCACAAACTCAAGGCATTGATTATGAGGAGACATTTTCTCCGGTGGCTAAGATGCCAACTATCAGAGTTATGGTGAGTGTAGCTGCATCCAAGAATTGGAACATGTACCAATTGGATGTGAAGAACGCATTCTTAAATGGATGGATATCTGAAGAAGTCTACATGTCACAACCACCTGGCTATGAGGATCCTAATAAGGTAAATCATGTTTGTAAATTGAAGAAGGCTCTGTATGGTTTAAAGCAGGCACCTAGAGCATGGAATTACAGGTTGACAACATATCTCCAAGATCAAGGATTTGTGATGAGTAAAGCTGACACTTCTCTGTTTATAAAGAGAAGTAGTACAGAGGTAATATATTTATGTGTCTATGTTGATGACATCATTATTACAGGCAATGATGTTCAGGGAATTAGACACATCAAAGGACAGATGATGAAGGAATTCAAGATCAATGATCTTGGATTATTGAAATACTTCCTAGGTCTTGAATTAGTCTACACAAATTCAGGTATCTTTATTACTCAGAAGAAGTACATTCAGGACATGGTCAAGAAGTTTAATTTGCAGGAAGCTAAAGTCTCAAACATTCCTATGGAGGTCAACCACAAACTCAGTGCACATGAAGGAGAAGAACTCAAAGATATTACAGGTTACCAAAGTTTGGTAGGTAGTCTAAATTATGCTACCTTAACCAGGATTGATATATCATATGGTGTTAGTGTACTTAGCCAATTTATGCATAAACCAAGAATACCTCATTTGGAGGCAGCAAAGAAGATAGTAAAGTACCTAAAGGGAACTCAGAACCATGGTTTGTACTTTCCTTATACATCAGACATTGATATTAAAGTGTATTCAGATGCAGATTGGGCAGGTTGCAAGGATGATAGGAGGAGTACATCTGGTTATATATGTTTTGCAGGTGATAAACCAATTTCTTGGTCATCCAAGAAACAACCCACAGTAGCTTTGTCATCTACTGAGGCAGAGTATAGAGGGCTAGCCAACGCCACTCAAGAAGCCATATGGTTGAAGCTATTATATTCAGAATTGGGCCTATACACAAGGCCACCAATCATATTTGGGGATAACACAAGTTCTCTTCACCTTGCGGCTAATCCAATTTATCATGCTAGGACAAAACACATAGAGGTTCACTACCACTATGTGAGGGAGAAGTTACTTAGCAAAGAAATTCAATTGTCATATGTGTCTACTAATATACAATGTGCAGATTTGCTTACTAAAGCTCTGGATGGAAGCAAGCTATGCAGATTTAAATCCATGATTGGATTGTAGGATGTAATTGAAGAATGAAGCTGAAGACTTGAGCCAAAATGTTTGGCTTGAGGGGGAGCTGTTGGTGCAACACAAGCCTTCACATTTGGCTTGGATATCTACATTGAAGATTATACATGACGCAAAGACCATAGGAACTTATGCCTATGATTTATTACCAGTTTACCTCTTGTAAAAATATAAATGACTTGGCGTATTACGCAATCACGCCTAATTGATTGAAAGTCGTGAAAAGGCGGTTGATTGTTCGAGAGAATATCTCAATCAATTTTTTAGGTGAGAAATTTTAGGAGATTGATTTGAATTCTAATTCAAGTCATCACTCAATTCCTATAAAAGCTACGAGGAAAAATGTCGCGTGAGGCTCTCCAATAACTCCGAAGCATTACTGTATCAATCAGTGAGTGTGTGAGGTCTACTTTATAGCCTACACCTCTGAGTACCATTGAGCTATGTTTATCATGCCAGTGGGAATGTACATTTACATGATCTAATACAAATACTTACATTCATCTACTCTATGATTCTCTGAGTCATCATCTTCAAGTCTGTCAACCTTGAAGAAGTATATCTCAGGATCTACTGAACCAAATCAAGTGATTCAAAGCTTGATAGATTCAGTTCTAAGCATATCACAAGCATACAAAGTTTGAAGTTACTTGGTTCAGCCAATCTTGAGAAATCAAGAAATTACAGTCAAAGTGTTCACTGTTGCAATTCTTACAGTAAACGAGTAATTTTTCGGTAGAAGAACGAAGTAGATCTTGCAGAGTAATGCGAGGCTTCTTATGAGAGATAGCTCACTCTATAGCTAGACATCTCTACTTTTAGTTGATTAATTTTTCCGGTGGAAAAGATATCTATACACTGTACAAAATCTGACCGAAAAGAGGCTGTCTAAACTAGAGAAGTTTTTTCTTAAACTTCAGAAAAAGTTCTGTTAGTTAAGAGAGTTCATGTGTCACTTCCTTACTTCATGTATGTTTATTAAAAGTAACTATAAACAAAATTATAGTTCATTCCGGTACAATTACGGTAACAGTACAGTGGCGGTCTGGTGAAATTTCGGTCTGGTGAAATTTCGGTCTGGTGAAATTTCGGTGAAATTTTTTCCAGAAAAGTTAGAACACAGTCTTATATCAGTTTCCACAAGGCTCAGTCTTTGCTGCATCATCAAGGAGTAGAAACAAAGAAAAAGATCAAAGAGGGCTGGTGCAAAGTAGGATTAGCAGTACCAACTCAATCTTCTGAGTGCATCTAACCATCACTCCCAACAATATCTACATTGTTCATTTCTGAGTTCTCTGTCATACTACTTGAAAGTCTATCAACTTGTGGAGAGCATATCTCACTCATTTCTTGAACAAATTCAAAGTTCTAAAGCTTTTTGAAATCAGCTCGAATGTTTCTACATGCTTTCAAAATTTGAAGGATTTCTATTCAGCCATTTCAGAGAAAAGCTCATCGAGGTGATCACTGGTCAATGTCTGCAACAGTCCAAAAAAATGGGGGGTAAAGGTTTACTTGCTAAATTGATTTCTCTGAGCATAGTTAGTCTTTTTAAGTGATATCACTTGGAATATTTAGCTTACTAAGCTAATTAGATACCTCTAAAAGGAATGTTTCCAATTCCTACTGTGCTGGTCATACTGAGCAAAAGATCTAGCAGGTGTCAAGTCAAAAATAGAAAGTTTTCTTGGAAGCTTGAAGTTCAAAGTTGTCTGCTTTGATTCAATCTTTACATACATCATTTCCAAATTACATAGGCCATTTTATGGTGTCATTGGAAAGCTAAGGAGGTCCACTTATCAACTCTGAAGCATACAAGGGCTGGTACAAAGCAAGATTTGGCAGTACCTACTCAATCTCTTGGAGTGTCCATCCATCATTCCCAACAAGTAGGTATTGATAACAATACTACCGTT
>CM035427.1:132905407-132912907 GCA_020310875.1 Ceratopteris richardii | reverse complement strand
CTGAAATGGACCAAAAGAAGCTCATGGACTACGCAAGAGGTCTTCAAGGACTGCTGAATTCTTAGCTGGACAAAGAGAAATACAATTTTCAGCTGGACAGTATAGAAAATAAGCCTAGTGGACACCAGGGCTGCATGCTCTACTTGCCCACTCTTGAGGGGATACCTACCTTGAGTCAATCACTAGGACTCTTCTACGTAGGCACATAACTAGATGCCAAAAGAGAGAATACAAAAGCCAAGCTCACAAGGATAACCCTTCAACATGTAAGCATGAATGCCGAAATGAGATTGGATGACTCCTTATATAGGAAATTGGAGACCACTGGGTAGTTGTACACATAGAGGGGCTAGAAGACCATTGCATGGAGGAGAGTGCTTTAGCCATTTCCATCCATATGCACACCATAAGGGGTTGTGGTAGGGACACAGATTCTCTAGGCGACTTCTCAAACAGTGGTAGGTTCCTAGCCACTCCAAGGTAGTCATCAAGGTGGAGTCACCTGGACACCTTGTAGAGGGGTACTTTGATAAATCCTTGGAATGATGTATTTTTATCCCTTTTACTTTTATGAGATGGAAGGAAAGGAGGCAAGGAGTTATCTTGATTTTGAGCACGATCAGAAGAAGCAAAGAGGGCTAAGATGGAGAAAAGAAAGAGGATAAGTTCATCAAGAAGGGAGGAATCAACAGCTTTCCCAAGTTGCCCATTTTTCAAATTGCACCGATTTCTCAAGTTGCCTACTTTTCCCAGTGACCCATTTCCCAAGTTGACCCATTCCCCAAGTTGCCTATTTTTCCGAGCTGCCCATTTTCCAAATTACTCAAGTTGCCTACTTTTCCAAATGACCCATTTCCCAAGTTGACTAAATTTAGTTGACCATTTTTTACAAAGTTCCCTAGTTTTTACAAATTCAATCGACTAGTTTCAAAGTTGCCCATCTTTACAAATTTAGTCGACCTATTTCAAAAGTTGACCATTTTTACAAATTTAGTTGGCTCATTTCAAAGTTACCCATTTTTTACAAATTTAGTCTACTTATGTCAAAAGTTACCCATTTTTTGCAAAGTAGTCTACCTAAAAATGAAAATGGTCTATTTTGATCACTTAAATTTAGTCTACCATTTCATTCGGAAAAAAGCGATTAAATTTCCGAGACTTTGCACATGGACTAAATTTTAAGTCACTTGCATGCAGACTCATGGACGGTGGATGGCAATGAATGGAGGAGGGGCTAGGAAAATACCAAAATTTGAACGATAGTGAGGACGAAGGAAAAGTGGACTAGAGAGGGAAGTTTCCAGAGTGTCAAGCAGAAATGTGAGCAGAAATGTCAGTGAGCCTTCAAAGGGAAGAAACTAATTTCGTCCCTTTTGCTATCGGCAAGCTCCTACTAGTCCATCAAGTATGGGGGGGTACAAAAAGGTGAAGTACGTAGTTACCCAATGATTTAAGAGTTTAAGTTAAAAATAGTTTTCTTTTTAAAAGGTCTTAAAGTTAGGAACATCAAAGACACAGTCTTGTATGCTTAATTTTCAAAGCATGAAATGAAAAGTTCAAACCTTGGAGCAAGGTGTTGTTTACCACATAGGTTCAAGCTATTAGAAATTGACGGTGTTTAGTTTCTAGTATAAGGTTTTGGACTTGAGAAAATTTGAGTTTAAAAGTCACTAAATGATGGTGTTGATGTGGGCTTCATAGTCAAGTGGGTAGATCCCAAGCTCAAGTTCAAGTTCAAGTTTAAGTTCAAGTTCAAGTTCAAGCTCAAAATCAAGTCTTTGAAAATGTGTTCTAAGTTGAACAATTATATGATTCTAAAAAATTCATTTAATATTTGCTTTCCTTCATTTGAAATTAGGTGGAAAAAGTGAGGGATCACTTCTTTCCCACATTCTACGAGGACCCTAAAGCCGAGATTGGAAAGAGTAGTCCTTTAATCGAGAAAGAGGTAAGTGGATGTTGGTTAGGTATGGACCATGGTGAAAAACTTTCTAAGTAAGATGTTTTGGCCAACCTCAGTAAAACTTCATTCCTCTAGACTAAGTTGTAGTGAATTTGAAAAGAGTTTTCAAATTCTTGAGAATAATAAGGGAAATTCATCCATTTTGCTAGGTTCATGCACAAATAATGCACAAAAATTGATCAGGGATAACAATTTGGCTATAATCTTTACAATTCACCTAGTTCACATGTTTTACGTTATGGATGCCCAATCGGCACGTAGCGGGACAATGAATTAGGCATGGATGTTTAGTCCACCCTTATCATTGTTTTTATACTTTGCATTAGCAAGTGCAAAGCTAAATGGTACTTAGAATGGTTTGTGCAAAGATCATACCACTTATGGATTTTCCTCTTTTCAAATCGAGTCCAGGATAAGATCTCCTTATGAAAAAGGATGCGAATGAGAGCGATGACAACCATGCTTCTCAATTTGGATCATGGGATGGGAGGAAAGCTATTATATAGTTGTACCTTGAAGCATATTTTAAGGGGGGGAAATGTTATAAAGTAGCTTGATAAGATTCAAGTTATTGATAACATTAGGAACTTTTGGAGTACTAAAATAAGTAATATACTTAGCATAGTGGTTAAGTCTCAAAGATGGGAAGGAGGAGGTGTTGGTTTCAACCCCATGGGGAGCATGGGGAGGATACTTTTCTCAATGACCCTTTAGATGCTTCTCAAATCATCCACTCAAGTTAACGTGAGTTAACTCTAGATATGTGGTACTTATATCCAATGGTGAGTACACCTAAAACTAATAAACTATTAGTGGAAGGTGCAAAAGTAATGGTGGAGGTTTCACATGCATATATAAAATCCAATGAACTTGAGAGATCTCGGTTGGTCCCAAAGTCTATATAATGACCCGTTTGGTGGAAAGTCACATGTCATTGTCTCATATGTAAATCGGAGTTATGTTACATAAAATTCTATTTTAAAACTTTTATTTACTATTTATTATCGTGATTATTATTATTTAATATGCTTATCTTTTGTGTTTTCAAATATATATTATATGGTCATTTTTGCTTTTTATTTTATTTGTTTATTTAATTTTTTCTTTTAATTTTATTTTTATTGAAGTTTTTATTTTGTATTATTATTATTATTATTTTTTAATTAAAAAATTGTTCATTATATTCTATTCTTTTTTATTTGTGTAAGATTTCCTCTTTGTTAGTATTTTTCGTGACTTATATTGTTTTTATTTTTTGTGTAGTCTCTTGTTGTGGTTGTCGGTTTTTTCTTATGCACTTGTGCTTGTGCTCTTCATCTCGAGTTCTAAGTTTGGATAATTGTGGACTTATGAAACTTGTATTATCCATATGAAGAATTGTAAAAAGGCCCACATGCACGAAGAAGGCAACTATTAACAAGACAACCAAAGAGGTCACTCAAGCATTAAAATTCACAAGTTTACGATGAGAAGTACACTTAATGATGCATGCCAAAAGTTCTAATAAACCACAATAATATGACTCTTGGAGCCAAGAGGGCTAATCAACCAAGTAGGACAAAGGCAAAAGAACAAATAGAAAATATCTAAGCTTTGGATGTCCAAACACTCTCCACATGAACAAGTGCCAATAGCCACATGCATGAAATCAATAATATCTAAGCATGCATAATGAAACAATAAAGGTTAAAGAACTACATCAACATGGTATAAGCCTCGTTTAGCACAAAAAGAGCATAGAGATAAAAAGCCCTGAATATAATAACTTGATGCCATCCTCAAGAGACATTGATGTACAAAGAGTAAGCAACCAAGAGACCATATTTGAGTTTATATAGAATTTGAATTATCAATTCACTAGATTAGGATGCCTCAATGTCAACACTGAAGCAATCAGCTCAACTACTTCAACTTGTCCACCATAAGATTTAAATGCATTTCAAAGTATCCGTGCATAGCGATCCGTTCTTAAGCTATGTACAAGTCACATAGCATAAGAGCATGCATTGCACCCTTAGTCAATCCATGAAACTCTTTAAGCAATTCATCAATAAGACTTTGGAGGAAGACCTCAAACTAAAAATTGTTGTTCTTCAAATTTTTTTTGCTTCCATTTTGCTTTTGTTGAACAAACGACATACATCATTATTATTTTAGGATTTTTTAGTTTTTGTTAACTGCCTTTTAATATTTGTTTCTTGATTTTTCTTTTTCTTTTCCCCTTCCATTTGCTTATTTTATCGTTAATAAATTTGCAAAGAAGGTACACACATTGTCATGATCAATCTGTTCACAACGTTCATAGGAGGCGTCAAATGAGAATATCTTCAACAACAAGCCTCTTGAGATTCACTCTCAACTACCTTTCTTTTGGACCATGTGTTTGAGTCTAACTACAAATTATGCATCAATAAGGCTACACTTTGTGGCCTTATGTAGACACATTATTTGAAAGTCCATCCAATAGATGTTAGTGATTTTATGATAATGTAGTTTCAACAGATGGGTATATTTTAGCTTGTTGGACTTCTGTAAAGCTTTTGATACACTACCCCAAGCTTGCTTGATGCATAGACTTAAGGCCATGGAGGTATGCGCAAAGCTTATATGGGGACTAGGGCCTTATACATATCGATTCCAGGGTAGGTATGCATTCTAAAGGGTATCTTTATCTTGGTTCACTCTAAGTATTGGAGTGAAACAAGGGGGTCTGCTATCTCCTGCATTGTTTGGTATGTATGTGGATGACATTCCTCATTATTTTGAGAAACTAGGTGATAAAGGAGCATAAGCCAACAGGGACATAATATCCTGATGATATTGTATGGATCTTTGACTCCTCAGAGGGCATGAAGCGCCAGTTTGATGCATCACATGTGTTACCATACGATATGTGGAAACCTTGGGAAGACCAAGGTTATTGTGTTTATTACCATGCCATAGTGGGTAAGGAGATCAGCCCCATTTTCACTTACGTTGTTACAGATTTGGGGACTCTCTGTAAACAAGTTTGAGAATGTCAAAAAAAGCGGAACTTCTGGAGTTAAGGTGACCAAAACTCTTCAGCAAAGTTTGACGCAACTTTTTGAGTACTGTGAAGTATGTACAAGTGATTAATCAACCTCAAGTGTTTACATTACATATCATGATGATTTTTTATTTTTTGCTATCTGATTCCCAAGTGTGATTGATGTGAATAATCAGATTCTATCTAAAATCTTGCTTCCAAGTGAACTCTTTTGCCAGCTAAGTGTTTCTGTTTCCCTAACGGGAAGCACTACACATCCAACAGGAAATGAAAACTTTAGCACCTGTTAGGGAAATGGAAACGCATAGCACTTATTGGTTTTACGCTAAAGAAAGCTAGTTATAAACCACAATAGAGCTCCCATGGATTTATGGAGGAGACAGATCATTAGAGTGGAGCTTCCCCATGGTGATTAACATTCTTACTCTCTTTCATACATGATTTATGGGACCTTCTCAATGATAGATATGCCTATCTTGCTCTTGTGCCATCTCAACAGCCAGCCTTACCTGGAGATCCGAGATAGAGATTGTTGGTATGGACAAATGACATCTTGGCTACAGATTCATGGTTTTGCATGGAGAGACGACCTCCCTTTTAGTTCTCTTTAGGGGCTCCTTCTCTCACTCTGACACAGACCAAAGATTAAGAGTCTCATATGCCAAGATTTGATATAGTTGAATATTAGGGAAACTTGGATAGAGCCTACTCAAGAGTTAGGAATGATAATGGTTTTCCATAGAGAGCATTCTCCAACTCATGATGGATATACATTTATCGTAAGGAGTCCAATGTGTCATTGATTAATTACATACATATCCCCATTGGTTGGTGATTGAGACCCGAAGATACAAAATTGAACCACCCTCTAGAGTTAACTGATATCAGGATCAAAGATGCTTGGGTTCATTCTCACTTGAGCTTAGGAGACAGAGACAGACTCAAAGGCAGGTTACAGATTATTCTGAGTCAATCACTACCACCAAATAGCACATCTAGGATTCCATTCCCAGAAGAGGTATACTGGTTGACCACGCAATGGACCTAGGGAGATCCTGGTGCTCACAACTACAATGCAGGATATCCTAGCATAGATGGTGATTTCAGAGGAGCATTCAGATCAATTTTTGGCCTGCCATATGTGACGCTCATTAGGGTTCTGACTGTAGAGGACATTGGGATAATTTGACATCAACCCATACTTGATCTCCTCTGAGAGGGAGGAGTACCCTTTTCTTAGCCAATGTTGTACTCTGTTAGACTGTCTTTCCTCAAAGGAATGCCCAGTATATATCTAGCCTCCTTTTGTATCATTATATTGACGAAAGATTCTCCAGTCTACTCACTATTCCTACCCCACGTCCACAAAACTATTGAATTCTTAGTTCTTAGTTTTTAGGTATGTTTAAGCACCTAGACATTGTATTATAACTTTTTGGCCTCGTAGGTCTTTTTGGCATTTAGCAAATGTTAATATGTCACATACTCTCTCTCTCTCTCTCTCTCTCTCTCTCTCTCTCTCTCTCCCTCTCTCTCTCTCTGCCTTCACCTTACTGCCATATGCTTCTCTCTCTCTCTGTGCCTTCATCCTACTCTTCCGACTGCCATAAGCTACTCTCTCTCTCTCTCTCTCTCTCTCTCTCACACACACACACACACACACACACACACACACACACAACAGATCTGCAATGATGTAACTATTTTTGGTTTCATAGGTCGTTTTGGCTTTTCAAGAAGTCAATATATTATTTTATACATTTCTCACTCTCTTTTCCACATACTACGATTGTCTTTCGAATCGCAACTCTTTTAACAACAGGGAGCCATTAGTGCAGCAGCTTATGACAAGGATTTAAAGGTCTTGATAACTGGTGCATATGATGGATCTGTGAAGTTCTGGAGTCATGAAGGCCACTGCTTGGACACATTCAATAGTATTACAGATTGTGTTACATCAGTAGCTTACATACCTCAAATCAAGTGCTATTGGGTCACAGGAAAATCAAGGTTTGTGATTTGGATGACTTCAAAACTTTTGGCACGTAATTGTTTTGCACATGGATGCCTCTTTAAGTGTGATCTAACGAACTTGATTTTAATAGAATAAGACCATTGCAGACAGCTGAATAACATTCACACATTGTTTACAATGAAACTTATTAATTCTACAATCCATTATGAGCAGTGTCTTTTTTAGTTTCTTGTGTTAAAATTGAATCCTATACTTCGAAAATTCAGAGGGGTTGCTTCTTTGCTGTAATGTACTTGGTAACAAAACAACTTCTGTATCATCTTAAAAGCATATGAAGGTGTAAGTTAAGGTGTGCTGTAGAGAATCATATGGCTTCTTTAAACCAAGCCAAAGATCATTATTTGACACAGGCAACCTACCTACCTTCCTTCCCTGCCTTCTGGAGCTAGTATATACATGAATGCATGTGTGAGTGATTGCATGACCAGTTGCACTCTGAGTAACCATCAGGAGGTTCTTTATAACCAAAAGATG